>JAHIAM010001759.1:0-90454 GCA_021605205.1 Aegilops longissima
TAACATCAGATTGTTACAATAAGATTTGCGACTTAGTCGTCAGCCATGACATTAGCTTTGCACAGGGTGTAGGATATTCCTAAGTCGAAATCTGTAATCAACTCGACCCAACGTCTTTGCCTCGAGATTCAAATCCGGTTGGGTGAAGATATATTTCAGACTTTGGTGATCAGTGTAGATTTATAGCGATTACCGAAGGTAATGTCGCCAGGTTTTGAGTGCATGAACCATCGCTGCAAGCTCTAGATCGTGTGTGGGATAGTTATCCTCATGTGGGCCTTAATCGTCGAGAAGCGTAGGCAATCACATGACGATCTTGCATGAGTATGCAACCTAGTCCTTGTCGCGAGGCGCGTAATAGATAATAAAGTCCTTAGAGAAATCTGGTGGAACAAATGCGGGAGCAGATGTCGAGGCGTCTTTTCAGTTCTGAAAGCTGAACTCGCCTTTGTGGCGTCCATTCGAACTTCTTATCTTTCTTGAGGAGTTCGGTTAGAGGTTTAGCAACTTTAGAGAAATTCTCGTTTAAGCGGCGGCAATAGCTCGCTAAACCGAGGAAACTCGAACTTGCTTGACCGATTCGGTGGAGTCCAATCAAGGCGGCTTGAACTCGCTTCGGGATTGACAGCAATGCCCTTACCGAGATTACATGTCCTAGATAGGTCACTTACGGTAACCAAATTCACACTTAGAGAATTTGGCATAAAGGCGGTGCTCTCGAAGTTTCATCAATACTAGCCTTAGGTGTTGGCATGTTCTTCCTCATTCTTGGAGTAGATGAGTATATCATCGAGGTATACCACTTACTAATTTATCCAAATACTCCATGAAGATTGAGTTCATTAACCGAGAGAAGGTGGCTGGAGCATTGGTTAACCGAAGGACATGACGGTGTACTCGTATTGGCCATAACGAGTGACAAAGGCCGTTTAGGAATGTCCCGTTCTTGATTTTGATTTGATGGTAGCCCAACCTCAAATCCATCTTGAAAAGGCGAGGATCCAGCGAGCTGATCATACGGTCGTTGATCCCGGGAGCGGATACTTGTTCTTGATAGTGACCAAATTGACGGTCGGTAATCTACAACCATCCGATCCGTACCATCCTTCTTCTTGTGAAGAAGACGGGGCAAGCCCATGGAGATGAACTAGGACGGATGAAACCTTTTGCAAGGACTCATCGAGTTGTTTCTTAAGTTCAGCTAGTTCTAGGGGTGCCATCTTATAAGGTCTTCTAGAGATTGGGACGGTTCCGGAATAAGATCTATCACGAACTCGACATCCTGTCGGTGGAACACTGGCAGTTCTCCGAAAGACATCCGGAAATCACGGACCACCGGAATATCTTGAGGTCCGGAAGGGGTTGGCATTTAATGAGTAAAGCTGGCGCTTAGACACTCGGGTTAAAACATCCACCTGTTTTGCCCAAGGATGGGTAAGTTGAGCAGTTCTAGTAGAGCAATCAATCTTAGCATAATGGGCTGACATCCGGTCCATACCCAAGATGATGTTTATGTCCGAGGACTTAAGAGCTATTAGAGATGCAAGAAAGACTAATCTGTCGACAAGAATTTCATTCCCATGACTTATTCTAGAGGTTTGCCATCTAGAACCGGGAGTTTAATTTCCATGGAGGTAGGCATGTCACGAGAATGTGGTGTTGTGCAATCGAGCATAGCTCTCGAAATAAATGAATGAGATGCTCCAATATCAAAAAGAACGATTTGCCGGATGGCAATTAACAAGAAGCATCGAGGGCGGCGTTGGGATCCTCATAGGTTTCTTCACGAGAGACATAGTTGACATGGCCACGGCGGTGGCAACTGGCTTTGGCATAGGGCACCTTTCTGCTGGCTTGCGCGGCCAGCAGACTTTCCAGCTTGATTGGGGTTGTTCTGGGACACTCTCGAATATAGTGGCCCGTCTCTCCACACTTGAAGCAAGTGATCACATTTGGACGTGGAGCAGCACTAGCAGTTGGACCTCCATAAGTCTTGGGTGGAAAATCTGGCTGGTTGGGGCGGCGCCTCGAAGGATGGCCTCGGGGTGAACACTGGGTGGTAGAGCAGTATTTGGAACCCAAACCCGGCGCTCGGGATCGAGCGGATGAAGATCCGAATCACGGATGTGCTTGCGTGAAGCCTCAAAATCAGATGCGCTTGTTTAGTGCCGATAGCCTTATTGACTAACCGGAAAGAGGTACACTCATGCGGGCCGAGATCTCGGCGTAGCTCGAGGCTAAGTCCCTGCGGAACCTTGCACCTTCTTAGCATCGGTAGAAACTTCTTGGGGAGCATAACGTGCTAACCTCCCAAATTCACGGTATGTAGGCATCCACCGTCACCTACCTTGGGTGAAAGCGCAGAATTCCTCCTTTTGCGATCCATAAGACCTTACGGAATATGGTGCTCACGAAGGCGGAATCGAACTCATCCCAAGTTGTAACTTGTCCAGCGGACGCATAGCCTCATAATTTTCCCACCAGAGACTAGCGGGGCCTTCCGGATGATAGGCGGCAAAGGTAACCTTGTCGACCTCGACACGTTGGCGGGCGCAGCTTGTGGTGGATCTTTGAGCCAATCATCTGCGTCGAGAGCTCGGCGGAATATTTGAATTTTGGGGATATAGCTTGACGAAATCGTTGAGTGAAACCACATCGTTTCTTGGCTGGCGTGTTGTGTTTTGTTCAATCCGCTCCAATAAGCGGTTGGTTTCAGCGCTTATTAGTTCGCTTCCGACATCACCTCGGCCAAAGATGGCGGTTGCGGCGAGATCCACATTTCGGCTGCTTGGCTTCTCCCCTGCTCTGGAACAGCAGGAGTGTTGCAGTGTTGACCATCACAGGAGACAAAGCAAAGGTTTAAACCAGGATGGCAGAATTTAACAAGGAAGTGCGGAAGGTAATGGACAGCATGGAATGCAAAGATGTTCATCCGTATGACATGGTAATATAAAACTGCCATATATATATATACCATCGGTCATACACACCATTCATAGTTTAGTACAAGCTGACGGAGTACAACTATAAGGAAAGGCGTTACATCTCACCGAAGCATTCCAACTCCTATACATTATTTTCTACACTTAGGAATGATACACACTAAGTCGTATTCCACGAGTCACGCAGGCGGTGGAAACACAACCATTACCATACTAGGAATACTACTACTATCTCGAGGCAGCTCCATAGTAGTCCTCATAGAAGTCACCACCCAAGCACAGAAGTGGAACATGATCATCAGGAAGCAGACAATCTGTGGGGCTGTGGACCATAAGGACTCGGATGTGGCCGTGGACCAACAAGCGGTGGCAGGCAGGGCCCACGAGGAGGAGTGATGCCTCCAACCTCACGCCACTCCATAAAGTCCGCAGACTCGCCCGCACGGGTACAAGTCTCTCATGTCCATATATCCCGCTTGCGGCAGTGCAAACCTAGTCGAGTAGCCCGTGGTCGAGCGGGCATTGAAAAGCTCCATCATAAGGCCGGTTCTCACGGTCCTTGTCCTCCAAAGAACTCGGTAGTAGTAACGAAGGGTGAGTCCTCATGGGATGCATCGCTGTACAAACCTCGAAGGTAGCCATGCGCCCGGGAAGGATCTTGGCATATAGCGGAAATCGGTGTTGCTCAAAGAAAGCGCTCGCTCGAATAATAGTCATCATGGAATAGGCTGCATCTTGCACGACATTCCAATAGTGATTCGAGCCCATAAGAACAAAGTGAAGTGGCTCAATAGCTCGGGATAAGATGGATAAATCCAACCGTGCATAGATATTGGCTTTGATTGAAATCCTAAACTGCTCCTCGACGGTATATTCAGGATACCATCGATAACCAGACTCAATCATCACCCGGACCAGCATTTCCGTGTGACCGCACACATCAATGCAACGGGTCAGGCGAACCACTTGGTTCTGGGGGCGAGTAGCCATCTGAAAGCACAGCCATAATGCAAAGGCATTAGAATTTCTAGGGAAAATCGGGCAGCATAACATCTGTAAATGCTCAAAATCAGATTTGAGACATTTCAAAATCAGATTGCAAAACCACTCAACAACATCATATCAAGGTTCGGTTCAAATGATAGCATACTAAAATTTAGTAGCACCGAATCGAGGATGTAACCAACAATCCTATAAGTTACTACGGATTAGTAACACGTGAACACGATAGAGAGAAGAGAGCCTAGTCCTACACCCACGTCGAATGAGAAGAGGATGACTCAGATCGGAGGGCATAAGGTAAAGGAGTAAAAGAGCCTTACGTTCCTCCCACAATCAATTTCCCTACATATAACTAAAGCATTTCTAGACTCAACTTGACCAGTTTGGCTTAGCGAACCTGACAGCAGCCCTTCTCGATACCAACGCTGTCAGGACCCGATTCCAAGTCACATCGACCTAGCTGGTAACACCTCATATCACTTTGCGGCCTCACGCACGGTATTCCCACGGTGTCGCCTTACCATGGCCGGACCGTTTAGCCTTTTGGCTCACGTATATGATAGTGTCGCTAGCATCCACATGACAAAGAACCGGGCCGACATGGCTAGTCGTGAACCCAAAGCGGCACTAACCTATGGGGACAGGCATACATGAATCACTTCGAGCATGTCGGTCATCAACGTATGAACTCGGGCTGTAGCTTTGGGCTATGAGGACTCGGTATCCCGGGCTGTAGCAGAGCTAGGCAGGACTCAAGTATCACCGCGTGACATTTCCCGAAGGACAGACATAAGAACGAAATGAATCACATGCCGCCGATCAAGTGTCCAAGCAGTAGTCTGGGCTAGCAGGACTCGGTGAACCGGGCTGTAGCGGACTACTATCGCTCGAGGCACGAGACTACATTTCCCCATATGAGAGGCTGCCAAGGATAAACAACTAGTTTGTCGGATCCCACTCATACCAAGCATTTCAATCATACACATAATATGCCCGATATGAGTAAATACAACAAGGCATCACAACAAAACTCTACAACTCAAGTACTTTATTTAAGAGGCTCCGAGGAGCCATACATAACATAGTCATACAGGTAGGGGTCACATGACCCAACACTCAAGTCATACAATCATACAAGCACATGCGGAAGCAAACTAGTGCGAGTACGACTCTAGAAAGAAAGAAAGCTTGTTGGAGCCTTTCTATCTACAATGGCCCTTCACAAGTCTTAGATCGCCACCTGGGTGGCTGGTTTACTCGTCGAAGTCAACATCTACATAGAATCCGTCGGAGGGGGTAGTATAGTCCTCTGAAAAATATTGATTAAGCAAACATGAGTACAAAAGTACTCAGCAAGTCTTACCACAGAATCCTATCATACATGCACATTCTCAAGGAAGGAAGTGGAGTTATTTGCAGCAAGCCAGCTTTGACTCTTGGCTAAGCTATCCTACGTGACACACTTTGTAAAGCATTTTGTCGATTGCAGTCCACTAATCACCATCACAATACTCCACCGTGGATCCTCTCTCGTCATCCCCGAGAGGGCCATCCACGATACTCACACTTATCTTGAGGCTTTTAGTAGTATCCATTTACTTGTCTATGAACTGATATAGGTAACCCGAAGTCCTTCTCCGTGGACACGGCTATTCGAATAGATCATATTTAACCCGCAGGGTGTACTTCTTCACACGCTCTCACCACTTATCGCCGTTTACACGACATGTACTCGGCAACCTTCAAGCGGAAGCCCAGCGTGGGTGTCGGCCACAGCCTACCTAAACACTCAAGTCCCTAGTCCAGTTTATCGCCTATTCGGTTCCATCCGCAGGAGTCCGCCGAGGTTTCCCATACAGCCCCGAACGATGTGTGCAGGGTTCCCGAGATACCAAGCGGGCACTCGGTACACGGGCCACGGTGCCTACCGCAACACAACCCACCCCTAAGGTCAGCGTTATGCGGCCCCAAACAAGCTACAAACACGAAACTACTTGCAACTCCCGGACTATGAACAGGGGTGGTTAAGAAGTTTAGAGGGTCCATTGGTTTCGGGCCCAATGCGTGGTAGTAGCTAGTTCATGGATCACAAACACAGATCTCAGTTCTTAAGTTGGCTTCAATGAAACAACCCACCATGTACTCCTACATGGCCTCTCATCGATACCTTTACCAAATCGTGTTCAACACTTTCACTCTCGAATCAACACAACCTTTCACTCCAGTTCATCATCCCGATGGGCCGGACTGACACAACTCTAAGCATAGCAAGCATAGCATGGTAGGAATCACAAACATGGCTCAATCAACTCCTACACATACTAGTGGGTTTCATCTATTTATCGTGGCAATGACAGGTCATGCAAAGGAAGTGGGTTCAACTACCGCAGCACACAACAGTTGAATCGCGTTGTCTTAATGCAGTAAACGAGAGCGAAGCGAGAACATGGGTTTGTATCGGAATGATCAATGAATTGCTTGCTCGATGGAACTGGGGTAGAGAACGCCCTTCGATGGGTAGTCGAGGTTATCTTCGGGCGAGAACCTATCATGAAAGCACACGAAATAAACACACAAGACAATATGCAACAATATGATGCATGCTATGACATGGCAATATGGATGTGTGTTGGCCTAATGCAAGTTGAAAGAACAGGGATGAACTCATTTGAATCAAGGATTCAAATGATAGCTCATTTGAGTTAGTCCTAATGGTGCAATATCTTATTCTGGTTATTCAGCATAGTTAACTTGTTTTAACATGCATGAAACCTGTACCAATGGATAGAGTGTATTTTTCTGATAATTTTCATATATAAATCTTTGCATTTGGAGTTATAGATAAAAGTTATAAGCATTTGAAATTTGAATTATATTCTGGAATTTACTATATCAAAATAAATCCAGAATTTGAATTAATCGTCAAAGATGAGGTCAGCGTGACGTCGAGGGTCAACGGGTCATCCAGGTCAAACCGACTAGTGGGACCCGCATGTCGAGGAGTTAGTTTAACTAATTAACTTAATTAGAACTAATCCTAATTAGTTAACCGGGGGTCCACCGTCATTGACTCGAGCAGTCAGCAGGCCCACAATCGGTCGGTGGTCAACTCGGCGTCTAGCAGCTTGGCGCGAGGCCAAAGGCGGAGCAGAGTGCTTTTGCACATTCCGGCCACCAAATGGGGCGCGGGGAGCATCTACGTGGAGCTGGAGACGAACCGCGTCCATTGGTGTAATTAGCTGGGGTCGGGGTGGCCGGAGTTGGCGCCGGCGACGAGTTTGGCGGCGGCCGGGGCTCGGGTGATGTCGGACTTGTTGCTAGGGGGCAAGGTGAGGCGCGTGGAGTGTAGTGTTAGACCCAACGAGCTCGGTGAGTGCGATGGACACGGTGGCGTGGCGTTGGGTGGCGAACCTCGTCGCGACGACGAGCTCAGCGGCGGTGCGTTCGGGTGATCGCGGTTGGGTAGTTGTGGTGCACGAGGAAGAGAGTGGAGAGGATGGGAGGTAGCCAGGCTCACGGTGATCCCGTAGAAGAGCCTCGTCGGGGTCGGGACGGTCGATCTTGCGGCGATGGCGAAGGGGATCTCCGGCGGCTTGAGCTCGGCGAGGTCGGTGTAGTGGCCGGGGCACTTAGAGCGGCGGGACTCGGCTAGCTAGGGGTAGTGGAGTCTTGGCGGAGCTGCTGGACATGGTGGGGAGGAGCATGGACGGCGGGAGCACGATTGGGCGGTGGCGCGGCGGTGATGGCGTCGGCCAGGTTGGGGAGAGCGCGAGAGAGGAGGCAGGGGCGACGGCGTGTCACAGGGTCGAGGCGACGACGTGGAGGTCGTCGAGGCAGCGAGGCGGCGAGGAGGTGAAGCGAGGCGGCGGCCGGCTGCGTGCGCGCCCTGCGCTCGCCCGCGAGCACCGAGGCTACTGCTGCCGAGCCAAGCAGCTCATTGCGCGGCTCTTGGGCTGGGCAGCAGTGGGCGAACACAATGACAGTAAGCTTTTCCTTTTTTAGTCTTTTTCTAATTTCTGTAACTTTGTGGGGTTTATTTAAAATACCAAAACTATTTTAAAAATCACCAAAATGCTCCTGGTCACTTGTTGGAATATTCCCAACATGAAACATTTTGGTTTGACAATTTTTGAACATTTAAAATATTTTATATAATTAAAAATGCTCAAGTTCAAAGCTTGTGAATTAATCCTAGGAACTTTGGATGACCTAGAAAATGATCCACCTCCTTTGACATGGGTTCTGATCCAAAACAAAGAGGATGAGCATTTTGAAGGGCATTCAGATTCATTGAAATAATTTTAGTAAACCCTAGTTGTTTTAAGGGGGGTGTTACAGGGTTTTCTGCCTTCCCATTTCAAATTCAAATGAAATTTAAACATGATGCACACCCTAATGCATGGTCTTCTTGGGATGTGACATGAGGCGCCGGTCAGCGAGGGGACGCGGCATGCGGCTCCCGAGGCCAAAGCTCCAGGAGCCTCGGGAGGTTGTGGTGAGACGACGCTCGGCTGTTCGTCGCAACCCCCCAAGTCATCCTTCCAGCTCTTCTTGGCCCTCACTGCATAGCGGCCGTCACGTCCAGCGCTTCGGTCGTCTTTGTGTGGACTTCGAGGAGCTCCGTAAGAGGAAAGGATCCCCTAGCGGCAGCAATATCTTCGGGCCGTTGAAGCAACGAAAGTACATCGCCATTGACGCGTAAGTATCTTATTGTCATGGCTTCTTGCGCGTAGTCTTCTTATCCTGACATCAGTCCTTCAGGGCTCCTTCCATTGAAGCTGTTGCGATTTCTGAGAAGCGGCCTCCTCCTTCCTCAACTCCCCCATCGGCCTTGAGCATCCCTAGTCCGCCTGCCGCCCCTGGAGCAGGGTCAGTTGAGGGAGCGTTTCTGCCTTCGTGGCACGCTGAACCTGCGGCTTGGTCACCCCTCCCCACGGTGCAGCGTGGAGCTTAAGGCATGCCCAAGACCCTCCTTTGCTCATGGACAGAGCTGGTTTGCTTGATCTTGGTTCCTCTTGAGCAGCGAGTCCCAATTGGCTTGGGCTCTCGCGAGACTAGCCGACGTCAGTGCGGTGCCAGCCCCACCCCTGCCGGGAGGTGGTGCGCCGCTTGGCGCCCGCCCGCAGCCCCGAGGTGGAGGGGCGAGGTGGGCGGCGTTGGCCTTGGCGTGGGCGGGCGTAGTTAAATCCACGAGCTCTTCCAGGAGGCGATGGGCGCGATGAGTCGACTTGGTGAAGAGCTCGCGGGTGTCGACTCACGCCTTGAGGCTAAAGGTCTCCGGCTGGTGGAGGAGCGGCGCAAGCTGAGGGTGGTCATCAACCTCGGCCGTTATCAGCGTGACCTTGAGAACGCGAAGACCGAGGTGTCCCTCAAGGTTTCCCATGAAGCCTGCTCGCGAGCCTTGGAAGAGGCTCGCGAGGCTGCGGAGAAGCGCGCGTGGGAGCTCCAGGCGTGGAGCGCGTCCCTTGAGACTCATGGTTAGCATAAGCTTGCTCCTGAGTGATTAGGGGTACCCTATAGTGGTAAGTGCACACGCGGTCGTGGTGGTTCCCAGTGCTCTGGAAGGCCGACTCCTAGCGCCTTCTTCCCAATCTTCTCCAGCGAGCGAGGCGGGTGCGTCCTCCGGTGTGTAATCTGGACTGTCATGCGGGACACGAGGCTTCGGGGCTGTTACCCGAACACCTCGCCGTAGTGCCCCACACTCCATGTTGCCCAGCCCAGCGTGACGTCCTGAGGATAGTAGCATGGCATCTCACCGGGACCATGGGGGGCGACGCTTGTGCCCGTGCTTGTTGCGGGCGGTATGGGGCGGCGGAGACTCGGCGCTACTGCCGTCTTTGGTGTTGTGAAGCCCCATGTGCGCCCGGCGACACGTGGTTGCAGCGAGGCCAGCCATGAGTCCCCATAACGGCTCGAGAAGGACTCGATAGCAGAAAAGCGGCGCCCCCAAGGCGCGGCGTCGATAGCTCAACAACAGCGTTCAGCAGCGTCTCGGCCGCTCTCCATCAGCCAGCACCGTAGCAACTCCGTGCCGCGTGAGTGTTGCCCGAATTTTGCTGCTCGCGCGAGTGCGGCGCCGTTCTGCGGCGTGGCTTGATGCCCTTGCAGCGGCTCATACATCATGGGGTGGGGGTGGGCGGCCTTTGGCGCGCCGCCGCGCCCGCAGCGTTGGACGACGCCCGCGCCGCCTGGAGCACGGGGTCGAGGTCTTCATGAGCGGGCGTCATCGCCTGGGCCGGTGAGGCTGCCCGTCAGTCGGAGTCAGCTCTTGGGTCGCCGGACATCTTGACCGTGGAGCGTCGGCAAGTCGATTGGTGGAGAAGAAGCTCCGGCACACCCCTACCTGGCGCGCCAAATGTCGGATGTGGGGTTCCTGCAAACCCTTAAGGTTCGAACTCTGGGGTGCGCGTGAAGTCTTTCCCTCCTACCGATCTACGCCCTAGCTCGCTAAGATCTCGCGGACGAACTCGACAAACTCGCAACACAGAAAGACACGAGATTTATACTGGTTCGGGCCACCGTTGCGGTGTAATACCCTACTCCAGTGTGGTGGTGGGGGATTGCCTCTTGGGCTGATGAAGAACAGCACAAGGGGAAGAACAACCTCCTGAGGTTGAGGTGTTCTTGTGCTTGGTGAACTTAGCGGGTGAGAGCTGGGTGAACTGCTCGATGCCCCTACTGTGGTGGCTAGCTCTACTTATATAGGCCCTGGTCCTCTCCCCAAATATTGGCGGGAAGGAGCCAACAACGACGGGCAATTTGAAGGGGATAACTAGTACAAGCTATCGACAAAGCGGTCTTCGCCGCAAAGGCTCAGTGGTGGCGCCGTCTTGGGCTCCACGATGACCTCCGTCTTGCCGTCCTCCTGGTCTTGGTCTCGTTGCACCGAGAAGGCAACCTTTGCCTGATGCCTCGGTACTCCTACTTTGTCTTGGCCTCCTTAGCACCAAAGAGGAAACATGGACGCTGCACGCGCTGGCACCCACCTGGTGCCGATCGTCATGGCTCACGTCACGAGAGCCTCGTGAGGTTCGCCCACCTTGATATCTCCGCCCCGTGAGCCTCTGACTAGGCCACTCCTGAGGAGGTCTCGCGTCGTCCGCCTCGTGAAGCCTGGCCCCTCGCGAGGGTATTGGATGTCTTGTTGATGAATATGGGCCGTATAGCCCGCTGGCCTGGCCACGCCGTGGGCCGCAGGCAGGCAAGTCCGGAGACCCCTGTTCCCAGAATGCCGACACGTTGCCTGTGACGTTTGGAGGCGAGTTGAACCACAGGACGGAGAGGATTGTCTTCGATGTAGCCGAGATCCCCTTGCCCTACAACGGGATCCTCGGCCACCCGGCACTAGCCAAGTTCATGGCGGCGGTGCATTACGCCTACAACATGCTGAAGATGCCTGGGCCGATGACCATCATCACCGTCCCCTGCGACAAGAAGGATGCACTGATCTGCGCCGACCTACTCTACCGGGAAGCAGTTGCAGCAGCTGCCGCCAAGACACTTGCTCCTGCCACCTGAAGCCCGGGAGGAAGAAGAAGCCAGCAAGACCCTCGCACCCACTCCGACAAGCGCACCTCTTGGTGTTGTGCTACCGTCGAGGGCGTGCGAGAGAGCTCCACCGACAAGAGCAAGAAATCGAGCTGCGCCACCACAGACCAAGAAGGTGTCCGTTAGGGAGGTTGGCACGGGAGGGCTTTCACCATAAGCTCCACCCTCGGCAGCCAAATAGGAAGGCGCTCGTCACCTTCACGTGGGTAACATCGATGTGTTTGCATGGCAATCATCCGACATCCCCGGTGTTCCCAGGGAGGTGATTGAGCACCACCTAGCTATCTTCCTCATGCGCGGCCCGTCAAGCAGAAGGTCAGGAAGCAGGCTCTGGAAAGGCAAGAGTTTATCACGGAAGAGATCAGGAAGTTGGAAGTGGCAGGCTTGGTGAGGGGAGTTCTCCATCCAACGTGGTTGGCCAATCCGGTGGTGGTGCGCAAGGCAAACTGGAAGTGGAGGCTGTGTATTGACTACACATATATCAATAAGGCTTGTCCTAAGGACCCCTTCCCGTTGCCGCGCATCGACCAGATTGTTGACTCCACAGTCGGGTGTGATCTGTTATCATTCCTCGAAGCCCACTCGGGCTACCACCAGATCTTCATGACAAGAGAAGACGAAGAGAAGACGGCATTCATCACCCCATGTGGTACATATTGCTTTTTACAGATGCCTTTCGGGTTGAAGAGTGCTGGCTCAACGTTTGCAAGAGCGGTCCAAATTGGTTTTGAACCCCAGCTACATAGAAATATGGAAGCATACATGGATGACATAGTGGTCAAAACCAAGGACAAGGCAACTCTTGTACAAGATTTAGAAGAGACGTTTGCCAACCTACACAAGATCAACCTCAAGCTGAACCCTGAGAAGTGTGTCTTCGGTGTTCCGTCCGACAAACTTCTCAGGTTCTTTGTATCGCAGCGTGGGATTGAGCCCAGACAAGATCAAGGCTATCGAGTAGATTGAGGTGCCCAAGCGGATTAAGGATGTGCGTCGGCTCCTTTGGTTGCGTTGCCTCCATGAGCGATTCATCTCAAGTCCGCCGAGCATGCCCTTCCTTTTTCAAGATTTTGAAAATCACGGGCCCTATGGAGTGGACCCGGAGGTCAAGTATCACTGCGGGATATGAAGAAATACCTCTCTTCTACACGATCTTGGTGGCGCCTAGACCACAAGAGCCGTTGCTGCTATATCTGGCGGCGACGAATCAAGTGGTCAGCGCCGCGCTGGTAACCTGAAGGAGGTCGACGAAGAGGCAATGGCAATGGTAGGACCGGCGGATGGCGCGTCGAAATTCCCTAGAAGGGCCTGGTACGGCAAGGCAAGGCCCGGCGAATCCGGCGCCATCGGGAGAGGGCCAGCGCAGCCAAATGAAGTGGTGCGGAAGAAGAAGATGATCGGCACCGGTTTACTTTGTCAGCTCCCTCCTGCGGGGGCTAGGTCAAAATACCCGGTGTGCAGAAATTGCTCTTGACCTCCTTACGGTCTCGAGGAAGCTGTGTGATTACTTCCAAGCCCACGAGATCACTGTCATCACCCGCCTCCCGTTACAGCGGATCTTGCACAACCAGACGCAACCGGAAGAATTGTGGAGTGGGCCTTGGAGTTGTCAAGCTTTGGGTTGAAGTTCGAAAGTACTTGATGATCCGAGCGAGTCTTGGCGGAGTTCATTGCGAGTGGACCTCAACGCCCGGCGAAGATATCCAGAGACTGCTCTCCCGGCAAGGAAGCAAGTAGCGGCGGATCATGTACTTTGATGGGGCTTTCTCGCTGCAAAGCGCGGTGCGTGTGCTGCTTATCGCACCCACCGGAGAGCACCTCAATTATGTGATCCAGATGCACTTTCGTGGAGATGTCCACAAACAACACTGCTGAGTACGAGGGCTGCTTGCGGTCTCGGGATCGCGGTGAACCTCGGGTTAAGAAGCTCATCGTCGGGGTGATTCACAGCTTGTCGTCGGACAAGTCAACAAATATTATTAGAGCCTGTTGATGGAGGCCTACGTAGATAAGGTGAGGAAGCTGGAGGAGCGCTTCGACGGTATACAAGCGGAGCACGTTCCCCAAGCGGAGAATGACATCGCTGATTACCTGTCAAAGCGTGTTGCATTCAAGCCACCTGTGGAACCAGGTACCCTCCTGCTTCGGTTAACTCAACCATCCGTCGAACCATCAGCGAAACCGAACAAGCGGAGGAAATCAGGCCCCGGCAAGTAATTTCCTGATGAGCCCCCAGGGGCCACCGGCAAGGGTGTTGCCGGATTACGAAACCTGCCGAGGGCAGCTAGCTCGATGAGGCGCCAAGCCCTGGCCGTAGAGACGACCGCCCCCATGGAAGAAGAGATGCCTTTGGTCCTTGTCGTCGAGCCCCGGGCTCCGACATGGGCACATCATACCGTCTGTTTCCTCCAGATAGGGGAACTTCCTGAGGAGCAGGAAGAAGCGGAAAAAGTAGACTGTCGGTTTGCCTTGTGCCAGTTAAATCGATGGCGTCTGTCTGAGAAAAATATCGAGCGGTGTGAAATCTGAAGTGCATCCCCCGGGAGGAAGGACTGGAGCTGTTGGCAGAGATACATGGAGGCATATGTGGCTCCCAGATAGGGTCGAGGGCCCTTGCCGGCAAGGCATTCCGGCAAGGCTTCTTCTGGCCCACCGCCCTCTAGGATGCGACGGCACTAGTAACCAGGTGTGAAGCATGCCAGTTCCATTCGGAAAAGCTTCATCAACTAGCTCAAGCCCTTCAAACAATCCCTCTCTCTTGGCCATTTTTGGTCTGGGGGCTCGACATACTGGGCCCTTTCCCTCACGCTGTAGAGGGCTTTGAGTACTTGTACATTGCAATCGACAAGTTCACAAAGTGGCCGGAGGTGGAGGCAGTGAGGAAGGTTACAGCACAGTCAGCCGTCAAGTTCTTCAAGGGGCTAGTTTGTCGTTTTGGTGTACCAAACAGAGTCATCACCGACAACGGTACACAGTTCACAAGCCACACCTTCATGCAATACATCCAAGACCTCGGCAACAAGGTCTGTTTTGCTTCCGTGGCACACCCCTGGAGCAACGGCCAGGCGGAGAGGGAAAATGCTGAAGTGTTGCGAGGCATGAGGACGAAGACTTTTGACAGGCTGCACAAGAGCAGAAGGCACTGGATTGATGAGTTGCCGGCGGTTCTTTGGTCGATCAGACGACGCCAAATCGAGCCCCCGCCGGACACCCTTTGCCCTAGTATATGTTGCGAAGTAGTTCTCCCACGGAACTCATATCGGGTCACCTCAGTGCTCGCACAACGAGCTTGAGCAAGAGCAATTGCGGCAAGATGAAACAACGCTCCTTGAGGAAGATGCGTCTTGAGGCGGTGTGAGAGAGCAGCACGCTACCAGCAAGCCTTGCGCCACTACCATAACCGCAAGGTTCATGCACGAAGCTTTATGGGCGACCTTGTTCTTGACCCGTTCGACCGGCCAAGAATTCCAACAAGTTGGCGCCAAAGTGGGAAGGCCCTTATCGGGTAATCTGAGTCACCGGGCCGGCGCGATCCTACGGAGACCAAAGATGCTATCCCGGTGAGCAATTCCTGGAACATCAAACATATTCGCAAGTTTTACCCATAAGGCGCGGTTGCCGGGCCTCCCGGCAAACCACCTTTTGTACAAGCCTTGCCAGCAAGGCATGTAACCCTCTGTACAAAGTCGGTATGAGACCACGAGCATAAATAAATGAAGCGTTGGCGCCCTATGTTTTAGCATGCATGCTTTGTTGAGTCTCTCCCTCAGTTAGGGTTGGTAGTGCTTAGCGCGACTAACCCGTAGCCTAGAAGGTCTAGTGTGCGTCTTCTGTTCTCTTTGGTTCGCGAGAACACGTGGGCACTTCTTTGAGCAGTTGGGAGAAAGAGAACGGACGGCGCTCCGGCCCGACAAGCCAAGGCGCGAAAATTGACACGAGGATCCAACCACGGCAAGCCAAGGTTGCCGGGGGCTGCGGATTCAGATAAGTCTTTCATCCCCCTGTATGCATTTCCGTGTAGAACTGGGACATGTGAAACCTCGTTTATATTCTTAAACCACTGTGCTCCCCTTTTCCTGTGCCCAAGAGCTATCTCCTGGGTCGGAATTTGGTCGTAGTCACGATGGTGAGGAAATGGACGAGGGGCCTAACTCTACTTCGCCCCTGCCTCCGCAAAGAGCACGAGAATGGTGGGCTGAAGTGGGGAGACGGCAAGGCCTGTTGCCGGGCGACAATGTTTATCTTAAGGATAACAAGGATTCGTCCT
This sequence comes from Aegilops longissima, assembly GCA_021605205.1. NCBI lineage: Eukaryota > Viridiplantae > Streptophyta > Magnoliopsida > Poales > Poaceae > Aegilops > Aegilops longissima. The sequence goes on from JAHIAM010001759.1 coordinate 15,760, forward strand.
TGGCGTGGGCCTCGCTCACGCACAAAGAACCCGACAAGCACCCTTTTCATTAAAAACATCACATACAGGTACAGTTCATACGGAATTAAAAACATGAGCAAGGGGATTACAAGTCTTAAAATTAACAAGTGCCCGCAGGCTTACAAACTAAAAAGAGATAAAGTGCCTGTAACCCCCTTCTTGTCCCTCTCCTCAGAAGGTGGAACAAGGCAGAAGGAGGGCAAAAAGAGCGCCTAGGCAAGGTACGAGGAGCAGAAGGCACCAAGAGAACATCTTGGTGCCGGGAAAGGAGCTGGAAGACGAGGCAGCGGGCCGACAATACGCAATGAAGGCGTCGGTGCCCGCGTACTCCGACTTGACGGTCGCCACCCGCCTTCTTCGCCTTCTCTAGCCCTCCTATGCCAGCCGCCCAAGGAGGCGACGGAAGCGCCCGATGGAGAGCTTGGCGAGGTGGCCCTCGGCAGAGTGCGTGGCCGAGGAGGAGCGGCGTGATCGATCGAGTCGGGTCGGCATCCGCCGCTCGACTCCCTCATAAATCCTTGTCGATGTCCTCCTCGTCCTCCCGCTCGAGGAGGAATCTTCATCGTCGGAGGAGCTCTCCACGCAGCACTTGAGCGAGTTCAAGATCTCCAAGACCTTGGCGGAGAGCAGGCCGCCCTCCATTAGCTTGAACTAGAGGACGAGCCCCATCGTTAGGCTATGGATACGAGCAAGCGTCTTCCATCCGTGGCGGAGGTACATGGCGTGAGGCGGGAAGTCGATGTCGACCCGCGTGCCACTGTTCCCGCAGCCCCTCATGTGTAGCCTGAGAGTCTGGGGCGGGTCGTGCTCTCCAGAGCAAATGGGGTGGGGAGGCGGAGACGCCGCCGCCGCGGCCGGCGCAGCCTGATGAAGAACTCCTGAGGCTGCCCCCGACGTGGCCCTCCATCACAGGCGGCATCCCTGGCGGAGGCACGGCCATCGCGCTGCCTCGCCCCCCCTCTTCCCTGACCGCCGTGGCGACCTCGGCCTCGCCCCCTCCCCCTTCCCTTCGCAGCTGGCTCCACCGCCGCGAGCTCGTGGGAAGGAGGAACGCGCTGTCAAGCGGCGACCCTCGCCCCCACCGTTGAAGGGCCTGCGCCCCCTCTCGCCATGACGGATGGAAGGAAGGAGCGGAAGTGGAAGAAGGTGGATGCTGGGAGGAAGTGGGATGACATTCCCCTCCCCCTTCTTATAAAGGGGCAGGGTCGAGGCTCGGCCGCCCCACTCGACCAATCCAGCCATTGGAGGCGCAGGGAATCGGGACCAACCCGCTGCCCCAACTAGTGACGGCCCAGTTTCCCACCTCTACCACCTGCCACCAGCATGAGGGGCGCGTGGCGAGTGAGCAGGACCGAGGGGACGGGTGAGGCGACCATTTCCCACCCCGTGATCGTGGGGCGTAGGCGCCTTGAAAATTGTGACCCGAGTCCACTAAGTAAATGAGCCGTGCCTCTGCGCCTCCCTCTTTTTCTTATGGGGAAGGCGCGTACCGCCTCTTTACTACGATGTGATGCAGGCATGCCGGAACCGTCCCACACATGACCCCCATGTCACGCACGACCCTCCACATCACGCATTCAATGCGGGTCATGGGGAAGCGCAGCGGACGAACAGTTACTACGGTAAAAATCCGCCCCACCTGCCCGCGCACCGTTCTGGGCCAGGCCCAACAACGCGTCGCACTTATGTCTGGCCCAGGCCCGGGGGCTTTTGTCGGTGTACAAAAGTATGGGCTCTCCTTTTAACCCCTTTACTTGTGCACGGGCAGTCAGAGCAACGCGCCGCGGCCACACTTAGCAGGGCAAAGGAGGGAAGCCGGAGAAAAGCCTAAAGCACAAGGCGACCAGAGGCAACGCCAAGACCAGAAACGCAGGAGAGCGAAGGGGCGAGGTGGATCGCCCCCGACAAGACCCTTGCCGGGGCGGCCTCCACGGCCCCAGCAAGAGCCTTGCCGGGGCAACTCCTGACACCAGTAGAGCGAGCTGCCCTTGTAACGCCCCGGATTCGATGCGCCAGGTGTCCGTCAGTTATTCGTCAGAGTTGCCATGTCATGTGCTTGCGTGTCTCTCTTTGCCATGTCATCATCTGCATTTTATATCATGTCATCATGTGCATCGCATTTGCATACGTGTTTGTCTCATGCATCCGAGCATTTTCCCCGTTGTCCGTTTTGCAATCCGGCACTCCAATGTCTCCCGGCGCCCCCTTTTACCTCTTTTCATGTGCAGGTGTTAAACGGTCTCGGAATGGACCGAGGTTTGTCAAGCGGCCTTGGTATAGCACCGGTAGACCGCCTGTCAAGTTTCGTGCCATTTGGAGGTCGTTTGGTACTCCAACGGTTAACCGGGTAACCGCAAAAGCCTCTTCTGTTGCAGCCCAACTCCCCTTTCAAAGTGGCCCAAAACCCACCAAACTCCCCTCCATGCTCTCGGTCGTTCGATCACGATCGCGTGGCCGAAAACCGCACCTCATTTGGACTCTCCTAGCTCCCAGAATCTATATATATGTCCTCCCCCGAAATTTTCGCAGTCAAACCCTAGCTCTCTCTCTCTCCCAGCGTCGCCGGACGTTTTCCCCGCCGTGCCCGGACATGTCCGCCGGCCCCTCCGCCGCCACGTGTCAGCCCTCCGTTGGCCGCGCGCCCGCTTCGCCAGCACCGGCCCCACGGCCCATCGCCGGCCATCTCGCGCCAGCGCGCCTCCGCTCGCCCGGCCCTCGCGCCTCGCCCGGCGGCCGCCTCGCCCGGCTTGGCCGGCGCCTCGCCCGGCCCGGCCACCTCGGCCCCCCGCCCGGCCTCGGCGCCCGCCGCTGCGGTCTTCCTCGCGCCCGCCCGGCGCCCTCAGCCCGGCCTCGCCGCCGCGCGTCCTGGCCGCCCGGCCGGCTCGGCGTGGCCGCCGCCGCCTGCCGGCCTCGCCTCGCCGAGGCTGCGCCGCCCGCGCCTTGCCGCCTCCCTCGCGGGATCCGGCGGATCCGGCGAGATCCGGCCCGGATCCGCCGCGTGCGCCCGTCCCCGGCCCCTCTCCGACCCCGCCGGCCGCCTCCCCGCCCTCTGCTCCGGCGAAATCCGGCGATCCTCAAATTCCGCGCCATGGTTGACTTCTTTCCCCTCCCCAAAATTCCACTAAGTCCCGATTCTGTAAATATTTTATTGCTTTTTCATCGCATCATATCTCTGTCATCATTGCTTCGTTTTGCGCGTGTAATATGTCGAAATGTTCGCCTCGATGAGTAGATCATTTCATCTCATTGCATCATTTTTTCATTTGAGCTCATCTTGATGCCCGAAATGCTGTTAGAAGAGTGCTATGTGATGTTAGTTTCTGTTTCTTAACAGAACTTGCACTTTTGTCATTTTTGCCATGATTGATGTGTGCATCCTATGAATTTGAGTCCTACATGTGTTTTGTAATATGCCATGCCATCTTTCCAGGAGTGTATGCCATGTATTTTTGTGATCTATGTGGTGACTAGCACAGGCATGTAAAGTAGGCTTCCTGATGTTGCTGTTTTCAGCCCTGTTTTGCTGATATTTTCATGCCATGTTAACTTGATGCTACCGAGAGATCCATGCATATTTTGAGTTACTTCAGTAAGGATGTTTTGTAAAACATGTCTTTCTCTATACATCCATGCCCTTGTTTGCAATTATGGAGTAGTCTAGCTTGAGTCAATCGAGCTCTACTTTTGCTATAAAATGTTTCCTGGCAGGTTGTTTACATGTTATTCAATTTTGCCAAGGTTGTTGTAGTTGATCCTTGCATGCTATGATGTTGTTCTTGCCATGCTTAGCTTCATAAACATGTCTTCTTACTGTTGTTTGCCTTGACATGCCATGTATTGCTCTGTAGTGAGTGGTTCAAGCTCACCAACATGCCTACTTATCGTTGTTCCTGCCATGTATGAATCATTATATAACTTGCCATGTTTACATGGGTGCCATCATATTTTCTGATCCTTTTGGCTTATGGTCAGTAAGGGACTTTTGTTCTATGCATTTAGTAGATTCATGCCATGCCTTTGTTTGCCATGATAAGTTCCTGTAACATGTTGTTTCATAGCTCTAAACATTGCAACTTTGATGTTATTTTACGCAAAGTCTGAAACTGTTATTATTTGCAATCTTGCCATGTGTTTTTGAGCATGTTCTAGTTGTTTCTGGAGATAGCTCAGTGTTCATGTTTTGTAATGCTTTACCTGTACATCATGCCCATGCCTTTTGTTATTACGTTGAGATGCTCTAGCTTGTTGTTTTGATGCTTGCAATATGCTTAGTTGCTGTTTTGGACAGATTGTTGCTATAACTTGTATAGGGTGTATGTGTTGAACCGTTGCTCCGTTTTGAGTGTGCTCTATATGAAACTTGCTTGATTTTGCATGTAGTTTCATATTATCATGTTGCATCCTTGTTTTGAGGTGTTTGCTTGATGTTGGTATGCATTTTGCATCCATGCCATGCTTATCTTGTTTTGCTCATATCTTCTAAGCCGTAGCTCCGAATCTAATGAACTTTATATGTAACTTGACTAGAATTTCGTGTAGATCATCGTGGTGCATCTTAACTTGCTGTTTAACAACTTGAACATAAGGTTTATTCAGATCTGGACCAATTTCGAAATTTGCATATGAGGACTTACCGGAATTGTTATATGTTGTTCCCGGCCTCATTTAAACCTGCCTTGATGTGTTGCTCTTGTTTGCATCATCCCTTGCCATGAGTAGCTTCATGTAGCTTTGTCATGCATCATGCTTGTTTTGCATCATGTCTTGTCTATGTGTGGTGTGTTTACTATGTTGTGTGCTTCTTCTTGTTAGTTCCTGTTTCGTTGCGATCGTGAGGATTCGTTCGTCTACGCTTGGTTCGGCTTCATCCGTTCGTCTTCTTTATGGACTCGTTCTTCTTCCTTGCGGGATTTCAGGCAAGATGACCGCTACCCTGGATCTCACTACTATCATTGCTATGCTAGTTGCTTCGTTCTTTCGCTATGCTGCGCTACCTATCACTTGCTGCTCAAGCCTACCTAATTGCCATGTCGACCTCTAACCTTTGTTACCCTTCCTAGCAAACCGTTGTTTGGCTATGTTACCGCTTTGCTCAGCCCTCTTATAGCGTTGTTAGTTGCGGTGAAGATGAAGTTTGTTCCTTGTTGGAACATGGAGATGTTGTTCCTTGTTGGAACATGTTTACTTGTTGGGATATCACAATATATCTTATATTATTAATGCATCTATATACTTGGTAAAGGGTGGAAGGCTCGGCCTTATGCCTGGTGTTTTGTTCCACTCTTGCCGCACTAGTTTCCGTCATATCGGTATTATGTTCCCGGATTTTGCGTCCCTAACGCGGTCGGGTGATTTATGGGACCCCCTTGACAGTTCGCTTTGAATAAGACTTTTCCAGCAAGGCCCAACATTGGTTTTACCATTTGCCTCACCTATACCCTTTTTCCCTTGGGTTTCCGGAGCCCAAGGGTCATCTTTATTTTAGCCCCGGGCGGTGCTCCTCGAGTGTTGGTCCGAACCGAGCAACTGCTGAGGCCACCACGGGCAACTCGAGGGTTGGTTTTACTCGTAGCTTGACTTATCCGGTGTGCCACGAGACCTGTACACGCGACTCCTATCAGGATTTGTCGGCACATCCGGGCGGCTTTGCTGGTCTTGTTTTATTGTTGTCGAAATGTCTTGTAGCGGATTCGAGACTGATCGGGTCTTCCGGGAGAAGAATATCCTTCGTTGATCGCGAGAGCTTATCATGGGCTAAGTTGGGACACCCTGCAGGGTATAAACTTTTGAGAGCCGTGCCAGCGGTTATGTGGCAGATGGGAATTTGTTAATGTCCGGTTGTAGAAAACCGAAGTTGATCTCTATTAAAATACACCAACCGTGCGTGAACTCGTGAGTGTCTCTTTTCGGCGTTGATCGAGAGGAGAACACGGTTTCGGGTTATGTCGGCGTAAGTAGGAGTTCAGGATCACTTCTTGATCATTACTAGTTGACGACCGTTCCTTTGTTTCTCTTCTCGCTCTCATTTGCGTATGTTAGCCACCATATATGCTTAGTCGCTGCTGCAACCTCACCACTTTACCCCTTCCTTTCCCTTTAAGCTTTGCTAGTCTTGATACCCATGGTAATGGGATTCTTTGAGTCCTCGTGGCTCACAGATTACTACACCACCAGTTGCAGGTACAGGTTGTGCGATGATCATGGCGTGAGGCGATGTTTGCTTGTGTTGGAGTTCTTCTTACGCTTCTTGATCGGGGATAGGTTCGGTCGGCAGCCTGGGCTAGCAGTGGTGGATATTGTTTGAGTTTTGTTTATGTTCCATCCATAGTCGGATGTTGATCTCTTGTATATGATGTTGATGTATTCTTGTGGCAGTTGTGCCTTATGTATGTATCCCTATGTATTATGTAATGTTGATGTAATGATACCCACCTTGCAAAAGCGTTTCAATATCGGGTCTATCCTTGGTGGGACCTTGAGTTCCTTTTGGATAGGGTCGCATATTGGGCGTGTTCAAGTTAGTATCGAGCCTCGACCGACCCTAGGAGCCCCTTGATTGATCGTGTAGTTTGGCCGTCGTTGAGTCTAGAAGAAAACTGTTTTCGAGTCTAGTTATATCGGAGTAGGAATTCTTTTACTCCTCAGCCCTTAAATCGCTCTGGTAAGGAATCTTGGCGTAGGTGTTTTGAATTACTCCTCTTCCCGTTCAAATTTTTCTTTAGGTTCACGCAGTTGGTTTTCCGGTAGTTGTTCCTCAGTTCTTTTCATCCGGTGCATTTCTCGTCGACTCGAGCCTCTTCATCTTTGCAAGTTCAATCCTCAGTTGTTTTTCTTTTCCCAATCGCCCACCCTTCTTCTTCTCGGAACCGGAGTCCGTAAACGTGTATCCTTCACACTTTTGTGAAGCCTTTGCATTCTCTCCTCAATTATTTCAACCAGTGTTTTCTATTCAAGATATTCGTCGATTTCCCCTTCAAGTTGCCTTTGTTTTTCCCGCCCTCCCACCCTTTTTCTTCCTGGAGTTTGAGTCTGTTTCGACCATCAATTTCATTTGTGTGGAGCCTCTTCAGTGTTCCCTCAATCATTTCAACCGGTGGTTTCTTGTCTAGTTCGTCATTCATCATCTCTTTTTCTTCTCCGGTGGATTCAATTCTAGTTTTTCGTTGTCGATCGTATTCTTTCCCTCAGCTCAAATATTTCCCTTTGCTCGTTCGCCTCTTGCCAGTTTATCCTTCCGAGTGCTGAAGACATATCGGAGATTAAATCGTGTTCTAATTAATTCGAGGTTGTCACCTCATTCAAATATTTCATTTGTTCTGGTGCATCATCTATCTATTCAACATCCCTTTCCAACGGTGTTTTCTTTTAGTGGGCCCTAACCCACAGGTCTTTTCCCAGGATCTTACCTGACTCTTCTAATTTTCCCGGAGTTACTCTCAAATCCTTTTCGAAGTTTGACGTAAGTATGAATTTCATCAGTCAGATGTTTTTCCAAGATCAATTTCAAATCATTTCATTGTTGGCTCAACCTTTTCAGTTTTTTTTTCATTCTTCCGGAGTACCTCAGTTATTTTGGTGGTGTTTCTCGTCTTCATTTGAAGACCGAAGTAGAATTTCTCTTAAATCTTGTCCGTTCTCCCGGAGATTCATGATGCTAGCTCGATGTTATCCTATCTAATTGTTTACAGTCGTGCAATTCTTTTCATCCATCCGGAGTATTTCAGGAGTTGTTTTGCCATCTCGATCATCCGGAGGCCATCTTTTCAGAATATTCGTTCCAAGTTTTTCAGATTCTTTCCCCAATTATTCTATATTCGTGCCCCTTCGTTCATCTCAATATTCTTCCGTTGCTTCGTTCAAGTATTCTTCTATCAGTTTGCGATATGTTCACTTCTCAATTCTTTTTCAAGAAGAATAAGTAGTATGCAAAAACCCACTGCTTGTCATTAATTTAATTTGATGAAGGATAAGCATACAATAAATCTTATTCTTATTTCATCCAAGTGAATATTCTTTTTCTTCAGATTTTGTTCTTGATGAATAAATTCTAGTTCCAAGTGTTTTAATCTTTTCTTTTCCGGAGTTTAAATTTTCTCGGCCATTTCGTCGGAACCTTCATCTAAATCATCGCAATGCTCATCTTATTCTTTCATCCTTCATTCTATCTCATCATCCTTTTGTTACTGGAGTTCTTCACGGTGGATCATCATTATTTAATTCTTTCTTCAAGAGTTCATCAAGATTTTGTTGGCGGAGTTCAAGTATCTTTTCTTCTCGCGTCTCGAAGTGCAATTAATTCTCCGTATTTCTTTTGAAGTGGAGTTTTGCTTTTCTGCGTTCTTCTCAGTTATCCAATCATTTCCATTTGTGGCCGGTTATCACCTCTTGATCTTGAGATGTTACCTATAAGACCACAACAAGCTTATTCTTTCGTTGTTGATTTTCTCAACAACTCCAATCAATCTTTTCTTCTAAGGTTGCTTTCTATTTCATTCGTGGCACAAGTTGTCATATTCTTACCAGTTTTTTCCATTCAATTCTCTTTCAATTCTTTCCGGAGATTTTGTGTCATGTCTTCATCAAGTATCATTCCACCCTCTCAAGCTGTGTTCTATTCTTTCCATGTTCAGCAGGAGTGCTACCTAAATCCTTTCAGTCTTATCCGTTTCTTTTCTCATTCTAACCACTCCGGTAAGAACGAGTGATTTCAGAGTCTATCTTGTTCCTTCAGCTTTCGATTCTCGTCATTCTCGTCGTTCCTCTCTTCTTCTCGAGTGCTCTCGGTTCTTTGCTTCTTATCTTGAATTCTTGTTTCACCTCATCCTTTTTCCCTTCCGTCTCGGTCCTAAGATCTCGGGACGAGATCTCTTGTTAGTGGAGGAGTGTTGTAACGCCCCGGATTCGATGCGCTAGGTGTCCGTCAGTTATTCGTCAGAGTTGCCATGTCATGTGCTTGCGTGTCTCTCATTGCCATGTCATCATCTGCATTTTATATCATGTCATCATGTGCATCGCATTTGCATACGTGTTCGTCTCATGCATCCGAGCATTTTCCCCGTTGTCCGTTTTGCAATCCGGCACTCCTATGTCTCCCGGCGCCCCCTTTTACCTCTTTTCATGTGCGGGTGTTAAACGGTCTCGGAATGGACCGAGGTTTGTCAAGCGGCCTTGGTATAGCACCGTGAACCGCTGTCAAGTTTCGTGCCATTTGGAGGTCGTTTGGTACTCCAACGGTTAACCGGGTAACCGCAAAAGCCTCTTCTGTTGTAGCCCAACTCCCCTTTCGAAGTGGCCCAAAACGCACCAAACTCCCCTCCATGCTCTCGGTCGTTCGATCACGATCGCGTGGCCGAAAACCACACCTCATTTGGACTCTCCTAGCTCCCAGAATCTATATATATGTCCTCCCCCGAAATTTTCGCAGTCAAACCCTAGCTCTCTCTCTCCCAGCGTCGCCGGACGTTTTCCCCGCTGCGCCCGGACATGTCCGCCGGCCCCTCCGCCGCCACGTGTCAGCCCTCCGTTGGCCTTGCGCCCGCCGCCACCGCCAGCCGCCCGGAGCCCATCGCCCGCCCCCAGAAGATCCATCTCCGCGCCAGCGCGCCTCCGCTCGCCCGGCCCTCGCGCCTCGCCGGCGGCCGCCCTCGCCCGGCAGCCAGGCGCCTCGCCCGGCCGGCCACCTCGGCCCCGCCGCCCGGCCTCGGCGCCCGCGCCGCTGTCTTCCTCGCGCCCGCCCGGCGCCCTCGGCCAGCCTCGCCGCCTTGGCTCCTGGCCGCCCGGCGGAGCCGCCCGGCCGGCTCCCAACGTGGCCGCCGCCGCCTGCCGGCCTCGCCTCGCCGGCTGCGCGCCCGCCGCCCGCCGCCTCCCTCGCCGGGATCCGGCGGATCAGCGAGATCCGCCCGGATCCGCCCGCCTCCGTCCCGGCCCCTCTCCGACCCCGCCGGCCGCCTCCCCGCCCTCTGCTCCGGCGAAATCCGGCTATCCTCAAATTCCGCGCCATGGTTGACTTCTTTCCCCTCCCCAAAATTCCACTAAGTCCCGATTCTGTAAATATTTTATTGCTTTTTCATCGCATCATATCTCTGTCATCGTTGCTTCGTTTTGCGCGTGTAATATGTCGAAATGTTCGCCTCGATGAGTAGATCATTTCATCTCATTGCATCATTTTTCATTTGAGCTCATCTTGATGCCCGAAATGCTGTTAGAAGAGTGCTATGTGATGTTAGTTTCTTTCTTAACAGAACTTGCACTTTGTCATTTTACCATGATTGATGTGTGCATCCTATGAATTTGAGTCCTACATGTGTTTTGTAATATGCCATGCCATCTTTCCAGGAGTGTATGCCATGTATTTTGTGATCAATGTGGTGACTAGCACAAGCATGTAAAGTAGGCTTCCTGGTGTTGCTGTTTTCAACCCTGTTTTGCTGATATTTTCATGCCATGTTAACTTGATGCTACCGAGAGATCCATGCATATTTTGAGTTACTTCAGTAAGGATGTTTTGTAAAACATGTCTTGCTCTATCCATCCATGCCCTTGTTTGAAATTATGGAGTAGTCTAGCTTGAGTCAATCGAGCTCTACTTTTGCTATAAAATGTTTCCTGGCAGGTTGTTTACATGTTATTCAATTTTGCCAAGGTTGTTGTAGTTGATCCTTGCATGCTATGATGTTGTTCTTGCCATGCTTAGCTCCATAAACATGTCTTCTTACTGTTGTTTTCCTTGACATGCCATGTATTGCTCTGTAGTGAGTGGTTCAAGCTCACCAACATGCCTACTTATCGTTGTTCCTGCCATGTATGAATCTGTTATATAACTTGCCATGTTTACATGGGTGCCATCATATTTTCTGATCCTTTTTGGCTTATGGTCAGTAAGGGACTTTTGTTCTATGCATTTAGTAGATTCATGCCATGCCTTTGTTTGCCATGATAAGTTCCTGTAACATGTTGTTTCATAGCTCTAAAAATTGCAACTTTGATGTTATTTTACGCAAAGTGCAAGCTGTTATTATTTGCAATCTTGCCATGTGTTTTGAGCATGTTCTAGTTGTTTCGGAGATAGCTCAGTGTTCATGTTTTGTAGTGCTTTACCTGTACATCATGCCCATTCCTTTTGTTATTACGTTGAGATGCTCTAGCTTGTTGTTTTGATGCTTGCAATATGCTTAGTTGCTGTTTTGGACAGATTGTTGCTATAACTTGTATAGGGTGTATGTGTTGAACCGTTGCTCCGTTTTGAGTGTGCTCTATATGAAACTTGCTTGATTTTGCATGTAGTTTCATATTATCATGTTGCATCCTTGTTTTGAGGTGTTTGCTTGATGTTGGTATGCATTTTGCATCCATGCCATGCTTATCTTGTTTTGCTCATATCTTCTAAGCCGTAGCTCCGAATCTAATGAACTTTATATGTAACTTGACTAGAATTTCGTGTAGATCATCGTGGTGCATCTTAACTTGCTGTTTAACAACTTGAACATAAGGTTTATTCATATCTGGACCAATTTCGAAATTTGCATATGAGGACTTACCGGAATTGTTATATGTTGTTCCCGGCCTCATTTAAACCTGCCTTGATGTGTTGCTCTTGTTTGCATCATCCCTTGCCATGAGTAGCTTCATGTAGCTTTGTCATGCATCATGCTTGTTTTGCATCATGTCTTGTCTATGTGTGGTGTGTTTACTATGTTGTGTGCTTCTTCTTGTTAGTTCCTGTTGCGTTGCGATCGTGAGGATTCGTTCGTCACGCTTGGTTAACTTCATCCGTTCGTCTTCTTCATGGACTCGTTCTTCTTCCTTGCGGGATTTCAGGCAAGATGACCGCTACCCTGGATCTCACTACTATCATTGCTATGCTAGTCGCTTCGTTCTTTCGCTATGCTGCGCTACCTATCACTTGCTGCTCAAGCCTACCTAATTGCCATGTCAGCCTCTAACCTTTGTTACCCTTCCTAGCAAACCGTTGTTTGGCTATGTTACCGCTTTGCTCAGCCCCTCTTATAGCGTTGTTAGTTGCAGGTGAAGATGAAGTTTGTTCCTTGTTGGAACATGGAGATGTTGTTCCTTGTTGGAACATGTTTACTTGTTGGGATATCACAATATATCTTATATTATTAATGCATCTATATACTTGGTAAAGGGTGGAAGGCTCGGCCTTATGCAGTGTTTTGTTCCTCTTGCCGCACTAGTTTCCGTCATATCGGTATTATGTTCCCGGATTTTGCGTCCCTAACGCGGTCGGGTGATTTATGGGACCCCCTTGACAGTTCGTTTTGAATAAGACTTTTCCAGCAAGGCCCAACATTGGTTTTACCATTTGCCTCACCTATACCCTTTTTTCCCTTGGGTTTCCGGAGCCCAAGGGTCATCTTTATTTTAGCCCCCCCCCCGGGCCAGTGCTCCTTCGAGTGTTGGTCCGAACCGAGCAGCCTGCGGGGCCACCACGGGGCAACTCGAGGGTTGGTTTTACTCGTAGCTTGACTTATCCGGTGTGCCACGAGACCGAGAATGCGTGCGACTCCTATCAGGATTTGTCGGCACATCCGGCGGCTTTGCTGGTCTTGTTTTATTCTTTGTCGAAATGTCTTGTAGCCGGATTCGAGACTAATCGGGTCTTCCGGGAGAAGGAATATCCTTCGTTGATCGCGAGAGCTTATCATGGGCTAAGTTGGGACACCCTGCAGGTATAAACTTTCGAGAGCCGTGCCCGCGGTTATGTGGCAGATGGGAATTTGTTAATGTCGGTTGTAGAAAACCGAAGTTGATCTCTATTAAAATACACCAACCGTGTGCGTAACCGTGAGTGTCTCTTTTGGGGTTGATCGAGAGGAGAACACGGTTTCGAGGTTATGTTTGGCGTAAGTAGGAGTTCAGGATCACTTCTTGATCATTACTAGTTGACGACCGTTCCTTTGTTTCTCTTCTCGCTCTCATTTGCGTATGTTAGCCACCATATATGCTTAGTCGCTGCTGCAACCTCACCACTTTACCCCTTCCTTTCCCTTTAAGCTTTGCTAGTCTTGATACCCATGGTAATGGGATTCTTTGAGTCCTCGTGGCTCACAGATTACTACACCACCGATTGCGGTACAGGTTGTGCGATGATCATGGCGTGAGGCGATGTTTGCTTGTGTTGGAGTTCTTCTTACGCTTCTTGATCGGGGATAGGTTCGGTCGGCAGCCTGTGCTAGTAGGGTGGATATTGTTTGAGTTTTGTTTATGTTCCATCCGTAGTCGGATGTTGATCTCTTGTATATGATGTTGATGTATTCTTGTGGCAGTTGTGCCTTATGTATGTATCCTATGTATTATGTAATGTTGATGTAATGATACCCACCTTGCAAAAGCGTTTCAATATGCGGGTCTATCCTTGGTGGGACCTTCGAGTTCCTTTTGGATAGGGTCGCATATTGGGCGTGACAGCCCTTGAGCCCAAAGGTTCCGAACACCGTCGAAAACTACATTGGAACCAGGGCTCGGGAGGCACCCCCATGGTGTCATGCAGATCTTCGTCAAGATCATAAACATGTGAGATCAGATGAGGACCAGAAGACGGCAACCCTCGGCGGGATCCTAGCCGAGGGAATCCACAAGACACCCCGCAAGTGCCTTGCCGGGGACAACTACGACGCCGCGGCAAGACCCCTGCCGGGCCCCCGGCAAGACCCATATCGAAGGCGTCAGTGGGGCCACTGCCAGGCCCGCGCCAGTCAAGACTCCGCCGCCGTTCGCATGCAGCTGCCAGCCCAACCAGCTGGGCAGGCGCCTGCGTGGCAACATGCGGCTTCCATGCCAACTCAGCAAGCACCTGCGTGGAGGCATGCAGATCTTCGTGAAGGTCCTGCCACCGCGCCACCTCAGCAGCCTGCCTGCCTACATGGCGCTGCATGCACCGCTGGCCTGGGCGTGTGTCGAAGTGAGGCGGAGCGGCGAAGGATGGGATGGGCCTCGTTCCCGTCCCCAATAAAGCTAATGGACACCTAAGTAGCGCATTTAATGCACTTTGTCCCATAATGCCGTGTGATAAGCTTGCACACTGTAGGCCTTTCCACCTCCTGTGTGCCACTGTGGCAACCCCTTTTTCTATAAAAGGAGGCCCGAGGCGACCAGGAGGGGGATTCGGCTTTTTGGAACTACGCAGCCACCGTAGCTAGTTCGAGAGCTCAAGGACACTCTGAAATACAGTGTGCTATTTTGTGCTGATGTAGTAGATCGAGCGATGTCTTTGAGCAGAGATGTTGTATGTTGGTACTTGGATCAAAGTGAAATAATAGATCATAAATAAAATAAAGTGCAGCAAAGTATTTTTTGTATTTTTGGGTTAATAGATCTGAATAAAAATGCAAAGGAAAGGTAGATCGCAAGTAAATATATGAGGAAGAAGACCCGTGGGCCATAGGTTTCACTAGTGGCTTTTCTCGAGAAAGATAGCAAACGGTGGGTAAATAAATTACTGTTGGGTAATTGATATAAATTCAAATAACTATGAGGATATCCAGGCAATGATCATTACATAGGCATCACATCCAAGATTAGTAGACCGACTCCTGCCTGCATCTACTACTATTACTCCACACATCGACCGCTATCCAGCATGCATCTAGTGTATTAAGTTCATGGAAAAACGGAGTAATGCAATAAGAACGATGACATGATGTAAGCGAGAACCATTTATCTATTGCGTAGATATAGATCCCATCTTTTATCCTTAGTAGCAGCGATACATACGTGTCGGTTCCCTTTCTGTCACTGGGATCAAGCACCGTAAGATCGAACTCACTACCAGGCACCTCTTCCCATTGCAAGATAAATAGATCAAGTTGGCCAAACAAAATCCAAATACCAGAGAAGAAATACGAGGCTATAAGAGATCAAAGAAACTCAAATAACTTTCATGGATATAAAAAGATATAACTAATCATAAACTCGAAGTTCATCGGATCCCAACAAACACACCGCAAAAAGGGTTACATCATATGGATCTCCAAGAGACCATTGTATTGAGAATTCAGCAAGAGAGAGAAAGCCATCTAGCTACTAAGTACGGACCCGAAGGTCTACAAAGAACTACTCACGCATCATCAGAGAGGCACCAATGGAGGTGGTGAACCCCATCCGGGATGGTGTCTAGATTGGATCTGGTGGTTCTGGACTCTGCGGCGGCTGGATGAATATTTTGTCGACACCCCTAGGGTTCTGGTATTTTGGGGTATTTATAGAGCAAAGAGGCGGTCCCGGGGGCACCCGAGGTGGGCACAACCCACCAGGGCGCGCCTGGGCCACCTGGCACGCCCTGGTTGGTTGTCCCCTCCTTGGGACTCCCCCCAGGTGCAACCAGGGCCCAACTTCTTCCTTCTGGCCCATAAAAATCATCATGGAGTTTCGTGGCATTTGGACTCCGTCTGGTATTGATTTTCTGCGATGTAAAAAACATGGAAAAACATCAACTTGCACTTGGCACTATGTCAATAGATTAGTACCAAAAATGATATAAAATGACTATAAAATGATTATAAAACATCCAAGATTGATAATATAACATCATGGAACAATCAAAAATTATAGATACATTAGAGACGTATCAATGAACATTGTGATGTTTACCATTGAAAACTACTCCATCTCACGTGATGATCAGACATGGTTTAGTTGATTTGGATCACGTGATCATTTAAATGACTAGATGGATGTCTATCTAAGTGGGACTTCTTAAGTAATATGATTAATTGAACTTTAATTTATCATGAACTTAGTACCTGATAGTATTTTGCATGTCTATGTTGTTGTAGATCAATGGCCCGTGCTACTGTTCCTTTGAATTTTAATGTGTTCCTAGAGAAAGATAAGTTGAAAGATGATGGTAGCAACTACACGGACTGGGTCCATAACTTGAGGATTACCCTCATTGCTACACAGAACAATTACGTCTTGGAAGCACCGCTAGGTGCAAGACCCGCTGCAGGAGCAACTCCAGATGTTATGAACGTCTGGCAGAGCAAAGCTGATGACTACTCGATAGTTCAGTGTGCCATGCTTTACGGCTTAGAACCGGGACTTCAGCGACGTTTTGAACGTCATGGAGCATATGAGATGTTCCAGGAGTTGAAGTTAATATTTCATGCAAATGCCCGGACTAAGAGATATAATGTCTCCAATAAGTTCTACAACTGCAAAATGGAGGAGAATAGTCTTGTCAGTGAACATATACTCAGAATGTCTGGGTACCACAACCACTTGACTCAACTGGGAGTTAATCTTCCTGTTGATAGTGTCATTGACAGAGTTCTTCAATCACTGCCACCAAGCTACAAAAGCTTTGTGATGAACTATAATATGCAAGGGATGGATAAGATAATTCCCGAGCTCTTCGCAATGCTAAAGGCTGCGGAGGTAGAAATCAACAAGGAGCATCAAGTGTTGATGGTTAACAAGACCACTAGTTTCAAGAAAAAGGGCAAAGGGAAGAACGGAACTTCAAGAAGAGCGGCAAGCAAATTCTTGCTCAAGTGAAGAACCCCAAGTCGGACCTAAGCACGAGGCCTGAGTGCTTCTCTTGCAAAGGGACTGGTCCCGAAGCGGAGCTGTCCCAAGTATTTGGCGGATAAGAAGGATGGCAAAGTGAAAGGTATATTTGATATACATGTTATCGATGTGTACCTTACTAATGCTCGTAGTAGCGCATGGGTATTTGATACTGGTTCTGTTGCTCATATTTGCAACTCAAAAGCAGAGGCTCTGAATTAAGCGAAGATTGGCTAAGGACGAGGTGACGATGCACGTGGGAAATGGTTCCAAAGTCGATGTGATCGCCGTCCGCACGCTACCTCTACATCTACCTTAGGGATTAGTTTTAGACCTGAATGATTGTTATTTGGTGCCAGCGTTAAGCATGAACGTTATATCTGGATCTTGTTTGATGCAAGACTTTTATTCATTTAAATCAGAGAATAATGGTTGTTCTATTTATATGAGTACTATCTTTTATGGTCATACACCCTTGATGAGTGGTCTATTTTTGCTGAATCTCGATAGTAGTGATACACATATTCATAGTGCTGAAGCCAAAAGATATAAGTTTAATAATGATAATGCAACTTATTTGTGGCACTGCCGTTTAGGTCATATTGGTGTAAAGCGCGTGAAGAAACTCCATGCTGATGGGCTTTTGGAATCACTTGATTATGAATCACTTGATGCTTGCGAAATATACCTCATGGGCAAGATGACTAATACTCCGTTCTCCGGAACAATGGAGCGAGCAACAAACTTGTTGGAAATAATACATACTGATGTATGCGGTCCGATGAGTGTTGAGGCTCGCGGCAGGTATCGTTATTTCTGATCTTCTCAGATGATTTGAGCATATATGGGTATATCTACTTGATGAAACATAAGTCTGAAACATTGGAAAAGTTCAAAGAATTTCAGAGTGAAGTGGAAAATCATCATAACAAGAAAATAAAGTTTCTATGATCTGATCGTGGAGGTGAATATTTGAGTTATGAGTTTGGTCTTCATTTGAAACAGTGCAGAATAGTTTCGCAACTCACGCCATCTGGAACACCACGGAGTAATGGTGTGTCTGAACGTCGTAATCGTACTTTATTGGATATGGTGCGATCTATGATGTCTCTTACTGATTTACCGCTATCATTTTGGGGCTATGCTTTAGAGACAGCTGCATTCACGTTAAATAGGGCCCCATCTAAATCCGCTGAGACGACACCGTATGAACTGTGGTTTGGCAAGAAACCCAAGTTGTCGTTTCTTAAAGT
This sequence comes from Aegilops longissima, assembly GCA_021605205.1. NCBI lineage: Eukaryota > Viridiplantae > Streptophyta > Magnoliopsida > Poales > Poaceae > Aegilops > Aegilops longissima. The sequence goes on from JAHIAM010001759.1 coordinate 33,561, forward strand.
TTGGGGTTGCGATGCTTATGTGAAAAAGCTTCAGCCTAATAAGCTCGAACCCAAATCGGAGAAATATGTCCTCATAGGATACCCAAAGGAGACCATTTGGGTACACCTTCTATCACAAATCCGAATGCAAGATATTCGTTGCTAAGAATGGATCCTTTCTAGAGAAGGAGTTTCTCTCGAAAGAAGTGAGTGGGAGGAAACTATAACTTGATGAGGTAAGTGTACCTTCTCCTGAATTGGAAAGTAGTTCATCAAAGAAATCAGTTCATGTGATTCCTACACCAATTAGTGAGGAAGCTAATGATCATGATCATGAAACTTCATATCAAGTTACTACCGAACCTCGTAGGTCAATTAGAGTAAGGTCCACACCAGAGTGGTATGGTAATCCTGTTCTGGAGGTCATGTTACTTGACCATGAAAAACTTATGAACTATGAGGAAGTGATGATGAGCCCAGATTCATGAAATTGCTTAAGGACATGAAATCTGAGATGGGATCCATGTATGAGAACAAAGTGTGGAGTTTGGTTGACTTGCCCGATGATCGACAAGCCATAGAGAATAAATGGATCTTCAAGAAGAAGGTAGCGTTGGCGGTAATGTTACTATCTACAAAGCTCGACTTGTTGTGAAAGGTTTTCGACAAGTTCAAGGAGTTGACTACGATGAGACTGTCGGTGTCAAAACCGGCGGATCTCGGGTAGGGGGTCCCGAACTGTGCGTCTAAGGCGGATGGTAACAGGAGGCGGGGGACACGATGTTTACCTAGGTTCAGGCCCTCTCGATGGAGGTAATACCCTACTTCCTACTTGATTGATCTTGATGATATGAGTATTACAAGAGTTGATCTACCACGAGATCGTAGAGGCTAAACCCTAGAAGCTAGCCTATGGTATGATTGTTGTTGTCCTACGGACTAAACCCTCCGATTTATATAGACACCGGAGGGGGCTAGGGTTACACAGAGTCGGTTACAAGGGAGGAGATCTACATATCCATATCGCCAAACTTGCCTTCCACGCCAAGGAGAGTCCCATCCGGAAACGGGATGAAGTCTTCAATCTTGTATCTTCATAGTCCAACAGTCCGTCTAAAGTATATAGTCCGGCCGTCCGAGGACCCCCTAATCCAGGACTCCCTCAGTAGCCCATGAACCAGGCTTCAATGACGATGAGTCCGACGCGCAGATTATCTTCGGCATTGCAAGGCGGGTTCCTCCTCCGAATACTCCATAGAAGATTTTGAACACAAGGATAGTGTCCGGCTCTGCAAAACAAATTCCACATACCGCCGTAGAGAGAATAATATTTCCACAGATCTAATCCGCTGACGCATTTTGCAGCATCACACCATGGCTCGGTCGTTATACGAACTGTTTTTCACAACCAGCCACTGCACCTATCGCGAGGCGGTTTCCTTGGCACGTCTTATCGAAGCAGAGATCGTGTCCCCTTATCATGGGATTCTCATCAATACGGGTGTGGGTAACCTAACCGCACCATCAATTATGGCTCTTGGGGAATAAGAGGTTTTACCAGGTGAGTGGGGAGGCGCATTGTCACGCCCAAGATGCGACCCTATCCTAAAGGAACTCGAAGGTCCCACCAAGGATAGAAGCGCATCTTGAAGACGCTTTTGCAAGGTGGATATCATTACATCAACATTACATAATAGCTGGGGATACATCCAAGACATACAATGTCACAAGAATACAACAATACAACATACAAGATCAACATCCGACTACGGATGAATCATAAACAGAAACTCAAACAATATCCACCTGCTAGCCCAGCTGCCGACACGGAACCTATCCCCGATCGAAGAAGAAGCGGAAGAAGAACTCCAAAGTAAGCAAACATCGCTCTTGCGTCATGATCATCGCATAACCTGTACACTGCAAGCGATGTTGTAGTAATCAGTGAGCCACGAGGACTCGGCAATCCCATTACCATGGGTAACAAGACTAGCAAAGCTTAATGGGAAAGGAAGGGGTAAAGTGGTGAGGATGCAGCAGCGACTAAGCATATATGGTGGCTAACATACGCAAATGAGGCGAGAAGAGAAACAAAGGAACGGTCGTCAACTAGTAATGATCAAGAAGTGATCCGAACTCCTACTTACGTCGGACATAACCCGAAACCGTGTTCTCCTCTCGATCAACCCCGAAAAGAGACACTCACGGTTACACACACGGTTGGTGTATTTTAGAAGAGTTTACTTCAAGTTTACTACAACCGGATATTAACAAATTCCCATCTGCCACATAACCGCGGGCACGGCTTTGAAAGTTCAAACCTGCAGGGTGTCCCAACAGCCCATGATAAGCTCTCGCGGTCAGCGAAGGATATTCCTTCTCCCGGGAAGACCCGATCAGTCTCGGAATCCGGCTACAAGACATTTCGACAGCAATAAAACAAGACCAGCAAAGCCGCTCGGATGTGCCGACAAATCCCGATAGGAGCTGCACATATCTCGTTCTCGGGCACACCGGATGAGCAGACGTCGGGTTGGCATAGACCTGATTGCCCGAGGCGCGGACATCGCTTCGGTTTGGGCCAGCACTCGAAGGAGAACGGCCCGGGGCTAAAATAAAGATGACCCTCGGGCTCCGAAACCCAAGGGAAAAGGGCATAGGTGAGGCAAATGGTAAAACCAATGTTGGGCCTTCTTTGGAGGAGTCTTATTCAAAGCGAACTGTCAAGGGGTCCCATAAATCACCCAACTGCGTTAGGGACGCAAAGTCCGGGAACATAATACCGATATAGCGGAAACTAGGCGGCAAGAGTGGAACAAAACACCAGGCATAAGGCCGAGCCTTCCACCCTTTACCAAGTATATAGATGCATTAATAATATAAGAGATATTGTGATATCCCAACATAAACATAATCCAACATGGAGCAATCTTCATCTTCACTGCAACTAGCAGCGCTATAAGAGGGGCTGAGAAAAGCGGTAACATAGCCAAACAACGGTTTGCTAGGAGGGGTGACAAAGGTTAGAGGCTGACATGGCAAATTGGGAGGCTTGAAGAGCAAATGATAGGCAGCGCAGCAAAGCGATAGAACGAAGCAACTAGCATAGCAATGATAGTAATGAGATCCAAGGTGACGGTCATCTTGCCTGAAATCCCGCTAGGAAGAAGAACGAGTCCATGAAGAAGATGAGCAGGGAGTAGTCGAGCGAATCCTCACAATCGCAACATTACGGAACTAAGAAGCAACACCGGAAAGAAACAAACAACATGGTAAACAACCATCACATAATCATGGCATGATGCACAACCAAGTATGATGCATGTCCGGATTAAATGTTGTTAACATGGCAAGAGGTGAAGCATAATAAAACTAACTATTTAGGCAAGTTTAAATGAGGCCGGAACAACAAACAACAATTCCGGAAAATCCTCATATGCATATTTCGAATTTGCTACTGTTCTGCCCTAAACACAATTTTAATGTTGTTAAACAGCAAAATAAAGTGCATCAAGTTAAACTAGGCATTTTTCCACCCCATTTACATATAAAGTTTATTTAAAACCGAGCTATGGTTATTTAGTTATGAAATAAATCATTTTAACATGGCATTTGAGCAAATTTAAACAAACAGCATTTTAAACATTTCAACCATGGATGAAAGTGGCCAAATATGAAACTAGATGAAATTCTAAGCATTCTCCATATATAAAACATTTTAATCCGATGCACCATTTGTGAGTTATTAAATGCATGAAATCTAGGGGTTTTCCTGTAAAACAGGTAAATCACTGGATAATAGCTAAATTCGCGGATCTGAAAAAAAACATGTCGGGCTGAATTAGAGCACAGGCCGAAACAGGACATGGGCGCTGGAGGCTCACCATGGGCCTTGGCCCGATTGGAGGGGAGGCTGCAGGAGAGGCGCTGTTGGCCTTCTTGGATCTGGGAGGCTCTTTGGCGATCTTTGGGCCTAAGCGCGATCTCAAGGCGCGCTGGTCAACAGGCAGCGACAGCAGGGGTGGTCGCGGTCAACGCGAGCGAGGAGCGGACGAGGCGCTGGTCGTCACATGAGGGAGACAGCAGCGCTGGAGCAGAGCGCTTCGATCTGAAGGAGGTCGAACGAGGCAAGCAAGCGGCCTTGAGGACTTAGTGCATTTAGAAGAGAAGAGCCACGTCGGCGAGCGAGAACTGGCGCGATCCGGCGACGCAGGCGAGGTGAGGAGGAGCGGAGGCGGCCTGAACTGGGCCTTGGCGTGGTCGAGGGCAGCGGCCTCAGTCGAGAAGCTTCGGTAGGAGCTGGGCCTTGAGATTGGGACGAGGCCGGGGGTTGCGGGCGCGGTCCTCTGCTCGTTAGGAAGCAGAGCAGCGGCGGTGATCTGGCTTGGCGGTTGGATGCAGGGCGACGGCGAGGGTCCGGCGGGACGGCAGGAAGCAAGCGGACAGTGAATTGGGGCTTGGGACGGCGGTCCGCGGATCGAAGAAAGTCTGTGGCGGCGCAGCAGAGGCTCAGCGGCTCCACAATGTAGAAGAGAGAGAGAGAAACATGAGCGAGAGAGGAGAGCGGAAGGAGAGATGGAAGGAAGGGCGCCACAACCTGATGGTGCTCATTGGAAGAGATGCGAGCAGCGGGGCGACCTCGGGTGGCGGCGAGGAATGGACAGGGCGAGCGGCTCGGCGGGGCGTCCAGCGGCTGCGGAGGCGGATGAAGGCGGTTGCAGGAGCTTCGCCCCGAGGTCGCGTGGATTAAGGCGGCTGCGGTCGCGGACATCCGAGGAGGCGATGGAGGAAGAGCACCACGGCGGCGGCTGGATGGTGGGGAAGACGAAGAACGTGATGGTGGTGGTTGGGTTCGCCGGCGGTAACGACGCCGTGGAGAGAGGAGCAAACGGGAGGAGCTCCCTCTCGGTCGGGGCAGCAGGGATTTCTCGCTGGTTGGATGGCTGCGCAGATCGGGGGAGGAGGCTGCGGGAGCTGGTTGGAGGAAGGTAGCTGGGCTGATTGGGGATGGATCCCGAGGGGGATTCAGTGGAGTGGCGGCGGCGGTTGGGAGGATGGGACAAGAGGCTAGATTTTAGGGATTGGTCTAGGGTTGGACTAATATATAGAGAAATGGAATTAGGTTAGACCCTACGATTTAGATCAGACGGCCGAGAAAATATAGGTTAGGACGTTCAATTAAGAAAATGGAGATGTTTTGTAGACGTTAGGGGATGATCCGGACACAACGGTAACGACTGCCCGGGTCGGGTTCGGGGGAGTTTCGGACGCGTGCGCGAGGGAACTGCGAGCTGGCAAGAGAGGTTAGGTGGTCACGGTCAAGAGGGAAGCAAAAACTCGATTGGCCTCGGAACGGTCAACGAAGGCGAGGGGGAACGCGACAACTACGAACAGATGCAAGCTTTATGAAAACAAGCAGATGCAATGCGCATGATGCTATGAGATGAGATGCATGACATGAACAAAATGCAAAACAAAAGACAAAAAACCAACCACGGAGGAAATAATATATCGCATCTCCGGAAAAGGCAAGAGTTGGAGTTACGAATATGGAAAGTTGTATCCGGGGCGTTACAACACTCCACCACTACGAGAGGATCTCGTCCCGAGATCTAGGATGGCACAGGAGGGAAACGAAAGAGGAAGAGAAGAGGTAAAACAAGTTGCTTCTTCGACCAATGAGTGAAACCAAAGAACCTTGAGAGGTTGAACAAATTGAAAGAAACAAAACAATGGAGATGACCAAGATTGCAAACAATTCGTTGGACAAGAGGAACAAGGAATATGATGAGAACCAAGAGGTTTAGTGATAAGATAGATATTGAAACCACTCTGGTTAAAACTAGATAGAGAAGGAATAAGATTGATATAATTTGGGCAGCACTCCGACTAAAAGAAGAATGAAAACTTGATAAGATGAAAAGAACTTGAAGAGATGACACAACACTCCGGTTAAATGGATAAGCATGAAAAGAACACAATACTCACAATTCGAGATGATGAGTGAAGAGAGTAACATCACCATGCCTCCAGAAGAAAGAATAGAAGATAGATCATTGAAATAAAAGAATGGAGAAGAAAATGCCAACTTCTGCCATAAATGAGCTTGGAAAGCATCCTTGCAAAGAAGAATTGAACGGAGTTGTTGCAAAATCAACAACGAAAAGAATAAGCTTGTAGTGGGCTTATGGAAAACATCTCAAGACTATGAGGTGACAACCGGCCACTAATGGAAACCATTGATTTGATTGAGAGCACCAAAATATGACAAACTTCTTCACCAAGATGAGAAGGAGAAAATTGGATCATGAATCGCACCACAAATAGCAACATTCCTTAGGGAAGGCTTTAGGTGAAATATGACACAAGATAACTCCAACAAAGGGATTGATGGATTTAAAATACCTCATACTTGACAACAATATGAATCATGAAACATGAAGGAAATTGTCAAGAGTGACATGACACCACCTCAAAAGGTAAGGTAGAAAGAATTGCACTTCGAAATGCAAGAAGAAGAATACTAGAACGCCTCAAAACAAAACATGTGTTCAACACCATGTTTATTTTAGAGTATAGCTTGGCGGGTCATAACTTCGAGAGAAATCTTGAAGAACAATTGAAGAATGAAAATAATCCTTGACGAACCACCATGTAGAGCCTCCATGAAGAACTCCGGTAATAAAAGGATGATAGAAAGAAAGAGAAGTTGAAAACACAAGGTGAAGCCTTGCAATAATTTAGATGGAGCTTCGCGACAAGATAATGCGAAAAACTTGGAACTCCGGAAAGGAAAAGATGAAACACTAGAACCAAGAATTACTTCATCATGAACAATCTCCAGAAGAAAAGAGTTGAATCACCTCGAGGAAATAAGAATAAGATTTATTGTATGCTTATCCTTCATCAAATTAAATTGATGACAAGCAATGGATTTGGCATACTACTTATTCCCGTAGAAAGGATTAAGAGAGATATAGAGCAAACTTGAGAATGTATTGATGGAACCACCGGTGGAATTGGAAAGAACGAATGAAACTATATGATAACGAAGGAAGAGAACTCTTGAACGAACCACCGTAAGAATTGAAAATGAACATAGCAAAGGCACAATTCACCGGGAGGAATTAGAAAATGACGTTGATACTTGAGGGAATTTAGATACAAATGAGCGAATAGATCACGAGCTGATTAGAGAATACTTGAATGATGCACGGTAAGATTTGGAGAGCGAGAGCTGAAAGCTGAGAATGAGGAATTATGACATGATGGCCTACGGAGGAAAGAAATGGGAACAACTCATGAAATGCTCGGATGGGTAAAAGAATTCCCACAATCGAAAACAATTATGAGAGTATGGCATCAAGCTAGAACCATGAATCTTGAAGTGAATGGAGCAAGATTTAAGAGAAACTCTTCTTCGGTCTTCAAATGTTGAGAATGACAATGAGAAACCACCGTGAATTGTTGAGATACTCCGGGATGAAAATTCGGAAGGTTGAACCAACGATGGAAAGAATTTGAAAGATCTTGGAGAAAGACATATGGTGATGATAACCCATTCTTACGTCAAACTTTGAAAAGAATTTGAGAATAGTTCGGGAAAATTAGAAGAGTCGGGTAAGATCCGGGAAAAGACCTGTGGGTTAGGGCCCACTCGAAAGAAACATCGTTGAAGGATTGCTTGAAATAAAGATTGCACCAGTAGAATTAAATGTCTTGAATGAGATAACAACCTCAGAATAACTTGAACGGATCTGGAATAAAAAGACGAGCCTTCTGAGATATCTTCAACACTCCAGAACAAAAGAATAGCGAGAAGTGAATGATTAAGAGGTGCATCGGCATGAGATATCATTAGAAACGAGGAAAGGAATACGATGAATATCGAAAGCTTGAATTGGATCCACCGGAGAAGAAACAACAATGAAGGATGATGAACTTGAAACTGTTGAGCATCTCCATGGGAAATCACCGGATAAGAACATTGAAAGAAAAGAATGAAGAGACTTCCCACAAATAAAAGGATACATGATTAAGAAATCTGAGTCCTTGAAGAAAAAGGGTGGGGGGCGGAAAACAAAAGGCAACTTGGGGACGGATGAAACGGATACCGTTGAGAAAAACTTAGAATTGATCTCGCAAATGTTGAAATGATCGGATCCACTTGAAGAGAAGCACGTCGGTTGGGAAAATAATTAACATGAAGACCTCGATGATCAAGAAGGATTAGCACTCCCATAGAAATATGAGAACACCGTTTAGGAAAGGTATGGAATCACCACTTCGCATTGAAGCAACTCGAATACCACAAAACAAAACAAAACAAAGGATTTGGCTTGCAGAATAAGCCGGAACAAATACATATGATAGAGATTTACCCAATCTCATATCATGCATCTGTTGGAAAGATTTTCTAGGAGCTACTTGAATTCCCACCTATAAACTCCCGAAACTTTCTGGTTATGCAATCAAGTGTTGGGGATACAGGGGACACAAAATATATCACCCAAACTAACAATACCTAGATCCAGCTGTATCCATCCGTCAACACATAACCAAGAAACCTTCGGAAATCGTGTACCTCAACCTTCGAAGAGCATCCGTTATACAAGTTATGGCAATACTCCCGAACTCCCCAGTACTGGGTGGCGTCGAGGTTATCTCACCAACAACTGCATAAAAGAGATTTTCGATGTCGGCAAAACTCAGGTATTCCAGGCTGCAGCGATAAAATTGTGGCGACAACACCTCGGAGCTCAACTCCCGGGACACGCCACAACCCCTAAATGTCGAGGCACCAAGAACAATGTTCTCGTCACAAGAATATCGGAACGATCCCAAGATACCTGCGTGATCCTAAATTTTTTTTAGTGAAATTTGAGGAGAGGAAAGACAAAACATCTACGTCAGGAGGCCTCACCAGAGCGACGAAGGGACTGAGGAGTAAAAAGAATCCTACTCTCCGATATATATAATACTAAGACTCAAAATAGTTTTCTTCTAGACTCAACAACGGCCAACAATCAAGGGGGCTCCTATGGTCGGTCGAGGCTCTGATACCAACTTGTCACGCCCAAGATGCGACCCTATCCTAAAGGAACTCGAAGGTCCCACCAAGGATAGAAGCGCATCTTGAAGACGCTTTTGCAAGGTGGATATCATTACATCAACATTACATAATAGCTGGGGATACATCCAAGACATACAATGTCACAACAATACAACAATACAACATACAAGATCAACATCCGACTACGGATGAATCATAAACAGAAACTCAAACAATATCCACCACCGCTAGCCGGGCTGCCGACACAGGAACCTATCCCCGATCGAAGAAGAAGCGGAAGAAGAACTCCAAAGTAAGCAAACATCGCTCTCGCGTCATGATCATCGCATAACCTGTACACGCAATCGATGTTGTAGTAATCTGTGAGCCACGAGGACTCAGCAATCCCATTACCATGGGTAACAAGACTAGCAAAGCTTAATGGGAAAGGAAGGGGTAAAGTGGTGAGGTTGCAGCAGCGACTAAGCATATATGGTGGCTAACATACGCAAATGAGGCGAGAAGAGAAACAAAGGGCGGTCGTCAACTAGTAATGATCAAGAAGTGATCACGAACTCCTACTTACGTCGGACATAACCCGAAACCGTGTTCTCCTCTCGATCAACCCGAAAGACACTCACGGTTCGCACATGGTTGGTGTATTTCAGAAGAGTTTACTTCAAGTTTACTACAACGGATATTAACAAATTCCCATCTGCCACATAAACATGGGCACGGCTTTGAAAGTTCAAACCCTGCGGGGTGTCCCAACAGCCCATGATAAGCTCTTGCGGTCAGCGAAGGATATTCCTTCTCCCGGGAAGACCGATCAGTTTGAATCCGGCTACAAGACATTCGACACAATAAAACAAGACCAGCAAAGCCGCCCGGATGTGCCGACAAATCTGATAGGAGCTACACATATCTCGTTCTCGGGGCACACCGGATGAGCAGACGTCGGGTTGGCATAGACCCCGATTGCCCAGGGAAAAAGGGCATAGGTGAGGCAAATGGTAAAACCAATGTTGGGCCTTCTTTGGAGGAGTCTTATTCAAAGCGAACTGTCAAGGGGTCCCATAAATCACCCAACGCGTTAGGGGCGCAAAATCCGGGAACATAATACCGATATAGCGGAAACTAGAGGCGGCAAGAGTGGAACAAAACACCGGGCATAAGGCGAGCCTTCCACCCTTTACCAAGTATATAGATGCATTAATAATATAAGAGATATTGTGATATCCCAACATAAACATAATCCAACATGGAGCAATCTTCATCTTCACCTGCAACTAGCAACGCTATAAGAGGGGCTGAGCAAAAGCGGCAATATAGCCATACAACGGTTTGCTAGGAGGGGTGACAAAGGTTAGAGGCGGACATGGAAATTGGGAGGCTTGAAGAGCAAATGATAGGCAGCGCAACAAAGCGATAGAACGAAGCAACTAGCATAGCAATGATAGTAATGAGATCCAAGGTGACGGTCATCTTGCCTGAAATCCCGCTAGGAAGAAGAACGAGTCCATGAAGAAGATGAACGGGAGAAGTCGAACGAATCCTCACAATCGCAACATTACCGGAACTAAGAAGCAACACCGGAAAGAAACAAACAACATGGTAAACAACCATCACATAATCATGGCATGATGCACAACCAAGTATGATGCATGTCCGGATTAAATGTTGTTAACATGGCAAGAGGTGAAGCATAATAAAACTAACTATTTAGGCAAGTTTAAATGAGGCCGGAACAACAAACAACAATTCCGGAAAATCCTCATATGCATATTTCGAATTTGCTACTGTTCTTCCCTAAACACAATTTTAGTGTTGTTAAACAGCAAAATAAATTGCACCAAGTTAAACTAGGCATTTTTCCACCCCATTTACATATAAAGTTTATTTAAAACCGAGCTACGGTTATTTAGTTATGAAATAAATCATTTTAACATGGCATTTGAGCAAATTTAAACAAACAGCATTTTAAACATTTCAACCATGGATGAAAGTGGCCAAATATGAAACTAGATGAAATTCTAAGCATTCTCCATATATAAAACATTTTAATCCGATGCACCATTTGTGAGTTATTAAATGCATGAAATCTAGGGGTTTTCCTGTAAAACAAGTAAATCACTGGATAATAGCTAAATTCGCGGATCTGGAAAAAAAAACATGTCGGGCTGAATTAGAGCACAGGCCGAAACAGGACATGGTATTTGGAGGCTCACCATGGGCCTTGGCCCGGTGGAGGGAGGCTGCTGGGAGAGGCGTGTTGGGCCTTTTTGGATCTGGGAGGCTCTTGGCGATCTTGGAGCCTCGGCGCGGATCTGAAAGCCTTGCTGGTCGGCGGGCAACGACCAGTAGCGGGGTGGTCATGATCAACCGAAGCGAGGAGGCGGGACGAGGCGCTGGTCGTCGCTGAGAGGAGACAATGGCTGGAGCAGAGCCTTCGATCTGAAGGAGGTCGAGAACGAGGCAAGCAATGGCCTTGGGGACTTAGTGCAGACGAGAAGAGGCACGTCGGCCCGCGAGGAACTGGCGCGATCCAGCGACGCAGGCGAGGTGAGGAGGAGGCGGAGGCGGCCTGAGCTGGGCCTTGGCGTGGTCGAGGCAGCGACCTCGGTCGAGGAAGCTCGATAGGAGCTGGGCCTTGAGATTGGGACGAGGCAGGGGTTTGGGCGCGGTCCTCTGCTTTCGTCGAGAAGCGAAGCAGCAGCGGCGAGCTGGCTTAGCGGTTGGATGCAGAAGCGGACAGCGAGGTTTAAGCGGGGCGGCAGGAACCAGCAGACGAAGCGAATCGGGGCTTGGGGCGGCAGTCCGCGGATCAAAGAAGGTGCGGCGGTGCAGCGAGGCTCAGCAGCTCCGGTATCGAGAAGAGAAACAAGCGTGGCGAGAGAGAGAGCGGAAGGAGAGATGGAAGGCAGGCGCCACAACCTGGTGGTGCTCGCGGAAGAGATGCAAGCAGCAGGGGCGACCTCGGTGGCGACCGAGGAATGGACAGGGCGAGCGGCTCCACGGGGCGTCCGCGGCTGCGGGAGCGGATGAAGGCGGTTGCGAGGAGCTTCGCTCCCGAGGTCGCGTGGATGAAAGCGGCTGCGATCGCGGACATCCAGGAGGCGATGGAGGAAGAGCACCGCCTGGCGGCGGCTGGATGGTGGGGAAGACGAAGAACATGATGGTGGTTGTTGGGTTCGCCAGCGGCAACGACGCCGTGGAGAGAGGAGCAAACGGGAGGAGCTCCCTCTCGGTCAGGGCAGCAGGGATTTCTCGCTGGTTGGATGGCTGCGCAGATCGGGGGAGGAGGCTGCGGGAGCTGGTTGGAGGAAGGTAGCTGGGCTGATTGGGGATGGATCCCGAGGGGGATTCAATGGAGTGGCGGCGGCGGTTGGGAGGATGGGACAAGAGGCTAGATTTTAGGGATTGGTCTAGGGTTGGACTAATATATAGAGAAATGGAATTAGGTTAGACCCTACGATTTAGATCGGACGGTCGAGAAAATATAGGTTAGGACGTTCAATTAAGAAAATGGAGATGTTTTGTAGACGTTAGGGGATGATCCGGACACAACGGTAACGACTGCCCGGGTCGGGTTCGGGAGTTTGGACCTTGCGAGGAACTGCGAGCTGGCAAGAGAGGTTAGGTGGTCACGGTCAAGAGGGAAGCGAAAACTAGATTGGCCTCGGAACGGTCGACGAAGGCGAGGGGGAACGAGGCAACTACGAACGGATGCAAGCTTTATGAAAACAAGCAGATGCAATGCGCATGATGCTATGAGATGAGATGCATGACATGAACAAAATGCAAAACAAAAGACAAAAACCCAACCACGGAGGAAATAATATATCACATCTCCGGAAAAGGCAAGAGTTGGAGTTACGAATATGGAAAGTTGTATCTGGGGCGTTACACGCATCGCCTCTTCCGCCCTTATAAAGGGACAAGGATTCACTCTTTTCACCCACGCCTTCTTCCCGATTCATTCCCTTCTGCTCAAGCTCCAGCACCCAAGCGTTCATCTTCTCTGCCCACAGAAGGTCTTCCGAAGATGTCCGGATCCGGAGCAGGAGGCAAATGGATGGCCTCTACCATCCGAGAGAAGGATATCAAAAAGCTTCGGGAGGCCGGGTACCTGGCCAAGAAAATCAGCCACTGTCTCCCGACGGCTGGACAGATCGTCCCTACTCCGGAACCCCACGAGAGGGTTGTATTCCTCCCTCACTTTGTCCGCGGGCTAGGGTTTCCCTCCACCAGTTTGTTCGTGGCATCATGTATTATTATGGTCTCGATCTTCATGACCTGTCCCCTAATTCCTTCCTCAACATCTCCACATTCATTATCGTGTGCGAGGCTTTTCTCCGCATTCCGCCGCACTTCGGTTTATGGCTGAAGATTTTTAATGTGAAGCCCAAGGTGGTGGGCGGCGAGCACGCCAAGTGCGGGGGCGCTATGGTGAGCAAAATGCCCAAGGTCATATGGCCAACGGGAACCTTTAATGATTCTGTCAAGGAGTGGAAACAACAGTGGTTTTATATCACTGAGCCGCGCGGCAAGGAATGGGCCGCCTCTCCCGAGTTTCAATCCGGTGCCCCCCTGCGGCTTACATCCTGGGTTATGAAAGGCCTGGACTAGTCCTCATCCGACGAACTGTCGGTTCTCCAGACGCGCGTTGAGGATATGGGAGACAAGAACATTGAACTTGTCAATGTGGTCCAGGTGATGTTAGTTCGCCGGATCTTGCCTTGTCAGCACCAGACTTGCAATTTATGGGAATTTGATCCGGCCAGGCACCAGACCTTGCGAGAGCTTTTCGGATCCTCGCACAAGGACATTTGGAAGGTGCTTTTCAAGTCCAGCAAATCATGGTCGGACTCCACCGAGGACCGCGGGTACCAACTGTCCCGCCCTGCAAGTTCGGTAAGTCATCAAAAACTTTTTATCCGCGTAACCCAAGGGAAGCGCTTAACGCGTTTTATACAATTCTCCCAGGGCTGGGTAAAGAAGGCGGAGCGGATCCATTGTCCGGCCTTGCTGCCCGAAGAACCGGACATCCCACTTCTGACGAAGATGCTGGTCCTGGCGCCTTACAAGGTGCCAAAGAAGATGGCCGAGAAGGAGGCCAAAAAGACCCGGGGCGGCCTTCATTGCCATGACACTTGGACACAATACCCAAAGGCTCCAATGCCCATTCTGCCTCCGAAGAGGACAAGGAGGAGGAGGAAGATAAATCCCTTGCGGGGGGGAAGAAAGAAGAGGACGGCCTCCGCACACTTGGAGGCCGAGCTGCCCAAAAGGGGAAAGGCTCCTCTTCAGGAGGAGTCCACTTGCCGCCGCCGACAGCGGCCCGGCATGGGATCCCAGGGCCCAGCCCCTGGTGAACTCGTAAGTATATAAATTCCGAGTATGTTTTAGGCGTCCGGACTCATCGTGGCTTAGTATTTTAACCTAAGCCATATTTTTTTTGTAGTCCGGCGAGGTCCCGTACAAAACAATCCTCATCAGAGGACTTGCTGAGCTCAAATGCTATGGAGAGCGGGACTCCCCCAAAGGCCCCTTCCTCCAAACAGGTACATAACACCGAGGCTTCGTCCCAGAAGGACCCCGGCCAAGGAGGAAAGGAAAAAACCATGAAGGCGGCGCCTGGAGGTCAAACCTCAGGGGCAGGACACGTGGGGGAAAAGATTCCCATGGGGGCTGACGGCGGGGGCGATCCTGAGTTCGGCTCCCAGCCGGATGCGATTCCAGAGACCTATACGGCTCCAGAATCAAGCAGGCAGCCTCCTTCGGCTGGAGGGGGCGTGCCTGTTCCATCGGCGACCTCTGTCCATCCAGAAGTGTCGAATGCTTTGTTGGAGGCGTAGAAAGATGCCTCCATCGTTGATGAACACCGTGCCCTTATGGGTGCGGTGATTGAGAAGATTCAGTCAACTGTGAGTGGACTGAACAAAGCCTGTATCAGCCTTATAAGAGGCTTTGAGGTATGTTTCATGAGTTTTCAAAGAATGTCATAGTATAGATAGTAGCCCCTGATACACTGTTCGGTGAAAGAAAGAACCGGATAGGGGATCGAATTGATGATCGCACGAAGACTCATTGAATGATATTGATTTCTCTTCTATTACAAGCAGCGTCATGGAAGGGCTGCTGCCTCTCATCTGCGGAGATCTCGGACTGAATCAAAGTGCAGGCGGACCATAGAAGAACTTGGTCAATTGAGAATGCAGTTGAGAGATAAACAAAATAGCGCAACCTTTGCTCGCATTTATTGCGAAATAAATTTTCAGTATGAAATAAGCTGCATAATTTGTGTTAGGGGTTATGACGAAGTCGAGGCATTCAAAGGGCCATTGCGAGGCGAGAAAAAAGCGACCAAGCGGACTCTTCATGAGAAACATGAGGCCGAGTTATTAAAGCGAGCAGGAGCTGCAAGAGGCCGTGAAATCGAGACCTTGGAGCAGAGTTTAATGGAGAAAGAGTCCGAACTCACCAAGGTGCGTCAGGCCACGAACGATGCCCGGGGGGAAACCCAAAGTGCCCTGCAGGGGATCCAAGAGGTGAGAAATATCACGGCGGGTAAGGCTTTTTCCATGTAAAGCAAGTATTTGAAGGGGAAACTATGTTTCTGATTTTGAATCCAGATTTCTCAGGGGTATTTGCCAAGCTACCTCGCAGCATATCAGATGCCGCCCAATTCTACCGAGCCGAAGAAAGGAACACATGAGATAAGCTCTCACAGTCGCGATATTTGGCGCGAATTATCCGGTGCCTTTTGCGATCAAGCTGAAACAGTGATCGAACTACATAAAGCGGCGGAACTAGCCATGAAAGATCTGGTTATCGGCTATGGCCTGCGAGCCGATTCAAGTAGCTTCGCCGGACTCGTGAAGAGGCTTGTAAGCGCTTTCCCTCGACTTAGCGTCATCAAGCGGTCGGTGCAGTATAGAAGGTCTTGTGAATGGCCTTCGCTGCGCAAAGGTGCACCGGGGAAGATGGATGTCGAAAAGCTGATGGTGAAGGACCGCCAGGAGGAAGGAGCACTGCAAGCCGAATTATATTATGAGAGTTCTGAAAGGATCCTACCTTGCAGCTGAGCTATGCACCAAGGACATTATATTTCCATGAATTCCAATCATGTTGTCCTTTCTAATGTTTGAACAAAGGTCGTTTATTTATGCTTTGTTATGTAAAGTTGACCCTCGGTGCGGTTGTTTTGTATATTAAACACGAGAGTTGGCGATCGTAAACACGCTTTACGTAAGAAATGCAGGGGTGTTCGGGATAAACTGAGCACTCTTTATCCCAATTTTGGGTCCTTCGAAGGAGGTGCTCAGCACAACGAACCAGGCAGGCGCAGCCCCTGGTGTTTGGAAGACCGTACTAGGGGCTCTATAAGCACCTGATCAGAGAAAAAACCGATCCATCGCACGCTGCATTGGTTATGGCATTATGTGGAGAAATCCTTAAAGATTTTGTGACCTCTCGAACAGCTGACCAGCTCTCGCCGTATCATGACAGTCAGTTTTTGGCTTTCTCTACTAAGGTGCTCGTCCGGATGAACTGGGACACAATCGCAGTAGTTCTCCCAGTGTTACCTTAGCCGATATAGCGGAACGTAAGGTACCAAAACATGGGAGCCGAGCAAACCCAACTATTGACCCAAGACATGATTCGGAGCTGATGCATATAATGCTATAGGTTCGGGGTGCCAAACTTCCATGAAGGTGTTCGGACTTTATTGCCGTGTTATGGGTAAAACGAAGCCCCTGGCATATTTTAAGGCATATCGCTGTGTACGGATGCCACTTGACAAAATGATTTCAATAAGAAATAACAGCTGGTAAACGTCATATAAATCCACATGTTGTATTCGAATAGTACGTCTATGCGTATGGGTACAAGTAATGTGATAAAAAAAAGGAATATGATTGCGGAACCTGTTGAGACCAGGGGGAAGAGGCTGAGTGTGGATCTGTAATATAGCCGGACGGTCACTACGGGGAATGTCTAAGGATTCCCTTACGCGTTCAAGATGCCTCCGTGTAGCCCGTCTTGGTTGGCGCAAAGGTGAACCTGCGAAGGAAATGTAAGAAATATTTACGTGCCGGAGGGCGGTTGAGCTGCTGAGTTCGGCCTGTCCTGGACTTTGCCAGAGTGTTTAGTTGAGCTCTGGACGAGCCGGGCTATCCTTCCGTGAAGTAGTTCGAAGTCCCTTGCCGGTGTCCGGGAGCCTGGACATCGACTCGAGGTTCGGCTGCAAGGTGCTGCTCGTTGTTTCTGCTGCTAAGGTAGTGGTGTATTTGTTGGTGCCGAGGGAAGGTTCGTCCTTGTCATGAACTGTGATGACCCCGCGTGAACCGAGCATCTTGTGCTTACGGTAGGCATAATGTGGCACCGCGTTGAATCGAGCGAATGCGGTTCGTCCGAGCAGTGCTTGGTAATCACTGCGGAAAGGGACGATTTCGAAGATTAACTCTTCGATACGGTAATTTTCTGGTGATCCGAAGACTACCTCAAGGGCGATGGAGCCTGTACAGCTAACCTTCACACCTGGTATAATGCCTCTGAAAGTGGCTTTAGTGGGTTTGATCACCGAATGATCGATGCCCATCTTGCGCACTGTATCCTGGTAAAGCAGATTTAGACTGCTACCTCCATCCATGAGGACTCGAGTGAGGTGGAACCTGTCTATTATTGGGTCGAGGACTAGTGCGGCTGGATTGCCCTGATTGGCGTTAACCAGGCGATCCGTGCGGTTGAAGGTGACCGGCCCTAGTTTATATTGTGGGACGACTAATTCCGTTGAGTCGCCATCCCTAAGGATGCATATCCGGTCCGAGTTGGTAATTTGGGTGGTATTTACCACATTCACCGATTGAATATGCGGGGGAAATTTCTTTTGCCCTCTTGTGTTCGGTGATCTGGGCTCTTCGTCGCTTTTGTCGCTTTGAGACCCCCCTTCGTCTTTGGCGCCTGCCCAGCCGGCTTGTTTGAAGACCCAGCATTCTCTGTTGGTATGGGTGGCTGGCGTTTCTGGGGTGCCATGAATTTGGCATTGGCAATCAGTATCACGGTCGGTGGATGGACCGGATTTTTATTTTGGGTGGCCCTTTCCGTGGCCGGACTTTGAGCCCCTGAACCCGGCATTAAGCGTCGTACTTTGGCGTTTTCACCATATTTCTTGGCGCTTGTGTTTGTTCGTCATGGTTTGCCATTGGCATCCACAACCGATATGCGGTTGCTTGCTGTATTGGTACTCTGAGCCAACCAACTATCTTCGCCAGCATAAGCGGGTCATAGTGTCGTGAGGGCTGCCATGGATTTTGGCTTCTCTTGGCGAGGTGCGGGCGAGCCATTAAATCACGGATATTATGCTTAAATGCCGCTAAGGCCTCTGCATCCGGACGATCGACTATTTGGTTCTTCTTGGTTAGGAACCGGGTCCGAATTTCTGGCGATTCCACGGCTGCTAAGTTATATGACTTAAATCGTCGACATCCGTGATGCAAATAAGTGCCCTAGAAATTATCCAGGAATGCCTCTGTCAGGCTCTCCCAACTTCCGATGGAGTTTGCCGGCAAGCTATTGAGCCGATGCCGAGCCGGCCCTTTGAGTTTTAGCGGGAGATACTTGATGGCATGTAGGTCCTCCCCGCGGGCCATGTGAATGTGGAGGAAGAATTCTTCTATCCATACCGCGGGGTCTGTAGTACCATCATATGATTCAATGTTTACAGGTTTAAACCCTTCTGGGAATTCATGATCCATTACTTCATCAGTGAAGCATAGGGGGTGTGCGGCGCCTCTGTGCCTGGCTATATCACGACGCAGTTCATACGAGTCTTGTCTGCCGTGTTCGGCTCGACCGGATTTGCTTTTAGTGTATCCAGCGTGACGATCATCATCACTTGTTGGTGCGCGCACCCGTGATCCATAGATCGATCTTGCATGTTTTGCCTTGTTTTCCCATACATCTCGCAGGTCCCGCGTGTTGCCCCGGGCCTTGGTATTTTTGTTTGGGTGGCGGCGGGGTGCGGGCTGGTTTTCAGGCTGAAATGCCTCTCTGTCTCGGCCGCGAGGTGGCTGATCAGCCGCATCATACGCTGGTGATGTATGTTTCAATGCTTCCTCCTCGAGTTGGGGTAGCAACCTGTGCTTTGGGTAACTGTTGGTTGGGCGCTCGAGTTCGTATTCCTCGGCTGCTAGGACTTCAGTTCATCTATCCGCTAGCAGATCTTGGTCAGCTTGAAGCTGTTGTTGCTTTTTCCACAGGCTGTTTGTTGTGCTATAAGCAGGTGCTTGAAGCGCTCCTGCTCGACGGAATCCTCAGGCACGATAAATTCTTCGTCGTCGACGCTCACTTCGTCTTCGGAGAGAGGCATGTAATTGTCATCCTCGATTCTCCGTTAAGCTGCACATTAGGAGGCTAGCTTGTTCATCCTCCGCTCAAGGTGCAGGTGGAGGGATTATCATTGTCTTCGGCACTATCCGGAGCGTTATTGTCTCTTGTGTCGGTATCGCTGCTTTTGCTATGGCGAGACTTAGAGCGGCGCCGCTGACGTTGGTGCTTGGGTTGCTTCTTGGAGGGGTTATTATCCATTGTCTTATCACCATCCCCTTCTTTGGGGGTGTCCACCATGTATATGTCATATGATGAGGTGGCAGTCCAGCGCCCTGTGGGCGGCGGTTCTTGTTCGTCTCCTGCATCGCCATCCATACCGTCGATGTCTTCGGAGCCGAAGTCGAGCATGTCGGTTAAATCGTCGACAATGGCTACTAAGTGGGTGGTGGGTGGGCACGAATTTCTTCGTCGTCCGCATCCCATTCTAGCCGGACATAATTCGGCCAAGGGTCTCCCGACAGTGTCACATCCCAGTTAGACCATGCATTAGGGTGTGCATCATGTCTAAATTTCATTTGAATTTGAAATGGGGAAAGCAGGAAACCCCCAGAACACCCCCCCCCCCTTAATTCAACTAGGGTTTACTAAAAAATATTTCAATGAACCTGAAATGCCCTTCAAAATGCTCATCATCTTTGCTTTGGTTCAGAGCCTATGTCAAAAGTGGTGCATCATTTTCTAGGTCATCCAAGGGTCCTTGAATTAATTCTTAAGCTTTTGAACTTGAGCATTTCAAATTACATAAAATATTTTAAATGTCCAAAAATTGCCAAACCAAAATGTTTCATGTTGGAAATATTCCAACAAGGGACCAGGAGCATTTTGGTAAATTTTAAAACTGTTTTGGTATTTTAGAAAACTCCACAAAGTTGCAGAAAATTAGAAAAAGATAAAAGCAGGAAAAGACTTACAGCGCCACCTACCGGGCCCTGCCGGCCCAGCCAACAGCCGGCAACAGCTGCTTGGCTCGGCTTGACGAGCAGCCAGTGCTTTCGGCGGCGAGCACCGCATGGGTGCCACGCACCTGGTCGCCGCCTCGCCGCTCCTCTCGCC
This sequence comes from Aegilops longissima, assembly GCA_021605205.1. NCBI lineage: Eukaryota > Viridiplantae > Streptophyta > Magnoliopsida > Poales > Poaceae > Aegilops > Aegilops longissima. Next base: position 54,040 of record JAHIAM010001759.1, read on the forward strand.
AGCTGCCGCTGAGGATCGCCTCCTCTCTCTCCCCCGAACCCCCTGGACACCTCCTCTCCTCCCCGGTTCCTCTCCCTCGTGCTCCCCCGCCTTGGCCGCCCGCCGCCGCCGCACCATCGCCGTAACCGTGCTCCCTGCCGTCCGTGCTCCTTCTTACCTTGTCCAGGAGCTCCACCGCACTCCACTACCCCTAACCAGCCGAGCCTCGCCTGCTCAAGTGAACCGAGTCCACCCCACCGACCTCGACCGAGTTCGCCGTCGCCGGAGATCCCTTTCAACGCCGCCGTCGCTCCGGTTCGTCCCGACCTCGGCGAGAGCTTTCTGGCGTCGCCCGTGAGCCCATCTACCTCCCTTCCCTCTCTCTCGCCCTCGAGCAGCGTAGCAACGAACCACGCTCACCCACACCCGCCGCCCGTGGAGCTCGTGCCGGCGTGCTCCGGTCACTCTCCGCCACCCATGGTGTCCATCACACTCACCGCACCCCATGGGGTCTAACCATGCACTCCCCGCACCTCACTGGCCCCTCTAGCCCCGAGTTCATCTTCGGCCGAACCCCGGGGGCCGCCTAGCTCGTCGCCGGCGCCAACCCCGGCCACCCCGACCCCAACCGGCTCCACCAACAGCCGCGGCTTGCTCCCAGCTATCCGTAGCCACCCTCCGCGACTCATTTGGTCACCGGAATCACCAAAAGCACTTCCTCCGCCGCGTCGGGCTCGCCGGCGGCTAGTCGCCGGTGCAGCCGATGTGGACCTTGACCACGTGGGCCCTCGTTGACCCCGACGAGTCACTAACAGATGGGCCCAGCCCTGCTAACTAAATAGGTTTAGTTTTAAATAAACATTAGTTAAGCTAATTACCCTGACACGCGGGACCCATTGTCAGGTTTGACCTGGACGTCTCTGTTGACCACGGCGTCATCTTGGCGCATGGTGGCGCATTAACCTAATTTCTGGATTTATTCTAATACAGTAAATTCCAGAATATAACTCAAATTTCAAATGCTTATAACTTTTAATCTGTAACTCCAAATGCAAAGATTTATATATGAAAATTTATCAGAAAAATCCATTATATCCATTGGTACAGGTTTCATGCATGTTAAAACAAGTTAACCTTGCTGTTTAACCAAAATAAGATAATGCACCTTTAGGGCTATTTCAAATGAGCTATCATTTGAATCTTTGATTCAAATGAGTTCATCCCCTATTATTTCAGCTTGCATTAGGCCAACACACATCGATATTGCCATGTCATAGCATGCATCATATTGTTGCATATTGTCATGTGTGTTTACTTTCGGTATACTTTTAAGTGATAGGTTACGCTTGAGGATAACCTCGACTATCCATCTGAAGGCGTTACTCTACCCCGTTCCATCGGGCAAGCAACTCATTGATCATTCGATACAAACCCATGTTCTAGCTTCTGCTCTCGTTTACTGCATTAAGACAACACGATTCAAACTGTTGTGTGCTGCGGTAGTTGAACCCACTTCGTTTGCATGACTGTCATTGCCACGATAACTAGATGAAACCCACTAGTATGTGTAGGAGTTGATTGAGCCATGTTTGTGATTCCTACCATGCTATGCTTGCTATGCTTAGAGTTGTGTCGGTCGGCTCATCGGGATGATGAAGCTGGAGTGAAAGGTTGTGTTGGTTCGAGTGAAAGTGTTGAACACGTTTTGGTAAAGGTATCGATGAGAGGCCATGTAGGAGTACATGGTGGGTTGTTTCATTGAAGCCGATCCTAAGAACTGAGATCTGTGTTTGTGATCCATGAAACAGTTACTACCATGCATTGGGATCATAATTGACCCTCTAAACTTCTTAACCACCCTTGTTCTTAGTCAAGGGAGTTGCAAGTAGTTTACGGTGTTTGTAGCATCTTTGGGGCCGCGCATAGCGCTGACCTTAGGGGTGGGTTGTGTTGCGGTAGGCACGTGGCCCGGTGTACAGAGTGCCCGTTTGGTATCTCGGGAACCCTGCACACATCGTTCGGGGCTGTATGGAAACCTCGGCGGACTCCTGCGGATGGAACCGAATAGGCGATAAACCTGGACTAGGGACTTGAGTGTTTAGGTAGGCTGTGGCCGACACCCACGTTAGGCTTCGCTTGAAGGTTGTCAGTACATGTCGTGTAAGCGGCGGTAAGTGGTGAGCGTGTGTGAAGAAGTACACCCCTGCAGGGTTTAATATGATCTATCCGAATAGCCGTGTCCACGGAGAAGGACTTCTGGGTTGCCTATATCAGTTCATAGACAAGTAAATGGATACTACTAAAAGCCTCAAGATAAGTGTGAGTATCGTGGATGGCCCTCTCGTGGGATGACGGGAGAGGATCCACGGTGGAGTATTGTGATGGTGATTAGTGGACTCGTGTGCGACAAATGTTTTACAAAGTGGTGTCACGTAGGATAGCTTAGCCAAGAGTCAAAGCTGGCTTGCTGCAAATAACTCCACCACCTTCTTGAGAATGTGCATGTATGATAGGATTCGTGGTAAGACTTCTTTGAGTACCTCCGTACTCATGTTTGCCTAATTAATGTTTTTGGAGGACAACACTACCCCTCCGATGGATTCTATGTAGATCTCGACTTGACAGTGAGCTAGCCACCCGGTGGTGATCTCAGACTTGTGAAGGGCCATTGTAGATAGAAAGGCTCCAACAAGCTTTCTTCTTTCTAGAGTGCGTACTCAGACTAGTTTGCTTCCGCATGTGCTTGTATGATTGTATGACTTGAGTGTTGGGTCATGTGACCCCTACGTATGACTATGTTATGTATGGCTCCTCGGAGCCTTTTAAATAAAAGTACTTGAGTTGTAGAGTTTTGTTGTGATGCCTTGTTGTATTTACTCATATCGGGCATATTGCGTGTATGATTGAAATGCTTGGTATGAGTGGGATCCGACAAACTAGTTGTTTATCCTTGGCAGCCTCTCATATGGGAAATGTAGTCTCGTGCTTACGGCGATAGTAGTCCGCTTCTGACCCGGTTCACGGAGTCCTGCTAGCCCAGCACTACTGCTTGGACACTTGACTGGCGGCATGTGTTTCCCTTCGTTCCTATATACATCCCTTGAAATGTCACGCGGTGGTATTGAGTCCTGCCTAGCTTTGCTACAGCCGGGATACGGAGTCCTGTTAGCCAGTGCTACAGCCGAATATATCGTTGATGACCGACATGCTCGATGTGATTCATGTATGCCTGTCCCCATAGGTTAAGCGCCGCTTTGGGTTCACGACTAGCCATGTCGGCCGGGTTCTTCGTCATGTGGATGCTAGCGACACTATCATATCGTGAGCCAAAAGCATAAGCGGTCCGGGCCATGGTAAGCGACACCGTGGGAATACCGTGCGTGAGGCCACAAAGTGATATGAGGTGTTACCGGCTAGGTCGATGTGACTTGGAATCGGGGTCTGACAGCGTTGGCATCGAGCAGGGCTGCTGTGGGTTCGCTAAGCCAAACTGGTGAAGTTGAGTCTAGAAATGCTTTAGTTATAAGTAGGGGAATTGATTGTGGGAGGAGCGTAAGGCTCTTTTACTCCTTTACCTTATGCCCTCTGATCTGAGTCATCCTCTTCTCATTCGACGTGGGTATAGGACTAGGCTCTCTTCTCTCTATCAGGTTCACGTGTTACTAATCCGTAGTAACTTATAGGATTGTTGGTTACATCCTCAGTTCAGTGCTACTAAATTTTTAGTATACTATTAGTTGAACCAGAACCTTGATATGATGTTGTTGAGTGGTCTTGCAATCTGATTTTGAATGTCTCAAATCTGATTTTGAGCATTTATAGATGTTATGCTGCCGATTTTCCTAGAAATTCTAATGTCTTTGCATTGTGGCTGTGCTTTCGAGATGGCCACCGTCCCCAGAACCAAGTGGTTCGTCGACCCGTTGCATTGGTGTGTGTGGTCACACGGAAATGTTGGTTAGGGTGATGATTGAGGCTGGTTACGATGGTATCCTGAATATACCGTCGAGGAGCAGTTTAGGGATTTCAATCAAAGCCAATATCTATGCACGGTCAGGATTTATCCATCTTATCCGGAACTCTTGAACCACTTCACTTTGTTCCTATGGGCTCGGGATCACCATTGGAATGTCCGTGCAAGATGCAGCCTATTCTATGATGACTATTATTGAGCGAACTGCCTTGTTGGGCAACACGATTTCCGCTACATGCGGCATCCCTTCTGGGCGCATGGCTACCTTGAGGTTTGTACAGCGATGCATCCCATGAGGTCTCACTCCTTCGCACTTTTCTCTTGAGATCTTTGGAGGACAAGGACCGTGAGAACCGGGCCTTGCGTATGGAGCTTTTAATGCCCGTTCGATCCTTTGGGCTACTCGACTAGGTTTGCACCTGCCGTGCAAGCGGATATATGGACATGTGGGACTTGTACCTGTGCGGGCTGGTCTGCGGACTTCATGGAGTGGCGCGAGGTTGGGGCATCACTCCTCCTCGTGGGCCTCGTCGCCACCGTTTGTTGGACCACGACCACATCCGAGTCCCTATGGTCCACAGGCCCCACAGGATTATGCATTTCCGGATGATCATGTTCCACTTCGAGCTTGGGTGGTGACTTCTATGAGGACTACTATGGAGCTGCACGAGTTAGTAGTAGTATTCCTAGTATGGTACTAGTTGTATTTCCACCGTCTGCGTGACTTGTGGAATATGACTTAGTGTGTATCGTTCGAGTGTAGAAAAATAATGTATAGGAGTTGGAATGCTTCCGATGAGATGTAGCGCCTTTCCTTATAGTTGTACTCCGTCGGGCTTGTACTAAACTATGAATGGTGTGTATGACCGTTGGTACATATATGGCAGTTTTATATTACCATGTCATACGGATGAACATCTTTGCATTCCATGCTATCCATTACCTTCCGCACTTCCTTGTTAAATTCTGCCATCCTGGTTTAAACCTTTGCTTTGTCTCCTAGGATGGTCAACACCATAACAATCCTGCTGCTCGGGCAGGGAGAAGCTAGTGCAGCCAGGAATGTGAATCTGCATAACCGCCATCTTTGGCGAGGTTATCTTTGGAAGCAAAAGCGCAATAAGCGTGAAACCAATCGCTTCTTTGGAGCGGATTGAGCAAAACACACACGCCAGCCAAGAAATGATTTGGTTTCACTCAATGACTTCGTCAAGCTGTATCCCCAAGTTCAAATATTCCGTTGAGCCTCTCGGCGGATGATTAACCATGACATCCTACAAGCTGCATTCCGCCAGCGTGGCTGAGGTGACAAGGTTACCTTTGCGCTTATCATCTGGAAGGCCCTGCTAGTCTCGGTGGGAGAATTATGAGGCTATCGTCCGGTTGGACAAGTTACAACTTGGGCTGAATTGATGCCGCCTTAGTGAGCATCATATCCCGGAAGGTCTTATGGACGCAAAGGGAGAATTCTGCAGTTTCACCCAAGGTAGGTGACGGTGGATGCCTCTGACCGTGAATTTGGGAGGTTATACGTTATGCTCGAAGAAGTTTCTACCGGCGCCAAGAAGCGAGGCAAGGTTCCGCAAGGGACTTAGCCCAGGCTACGCCGAGACAACCGTGCGCATGAGTGCACCTCTTTTCGAAGCTAGTCAATAAGGCTATCGGCGCTTGGCTGGGCGGTCTGATTTTGAAGCTTCACATAAGCACATCCGTGACTCTGGATCTTCATCCGGCTCTGGATCCCGAAGCGCGGGTTTGGATTCAAATACTGCTCTACCACCAGGTTCACCCGAGGCCATCCTTTGGGCGCCTCGCCCCAATCAGCGATATGTTCCGCCCAAGACTTATGGAGGCCCCTTGCTAATGCTGCTCCACGCCCAAATGTGATAACTTGCTTCAAGTGTGGAGAGGCAGGCCACTATATCCGTGAGTGCCCCAAAACAACCCAGTCAAGTTGGAAAATCATTGGCCGTGGCAAGCCAGCAGGAAAGGTGCCCTATGCTAAACCGGTTGCCACCGCTCGTGGCCATGTCAACTATGTTTCTTTGAAGAAACCTATGAGGATCTAGCGTCGTCCTCGATGCGCTCCTTGTTAATTGCCATCCGGCAAGCTGTTCTTTGATCTTGGAGCATCTCATTCATTTATTTACGAGAGCTATGCTCATTGCACAACACCACATTACGTGACATGCATACCTCCATGGAAATTCAAACTCCTGGTTCTAGATGGCAAACCTCTAGAATAAGTCATGGGAATGAAATTCTTGTCGTGATTAGTCTTTCTTGCATCTCTAATAGCTCTCAAGTCCTCGGACATAAACATCATCTTGGGTATGGACTGGATGCCAACCCATTATGCTAAGATTGATTGCTCTACTAGAACTGTTCAACTCACCCATCCTTCGGGCAAGACGGTGAATGTTCTAACCCAAGTGTCTAAGCGCTAGCTTTACTCCTTAAATGCCAACCCCCTTCCAGACCTCGAAGACATTCCGATAGTCCGTGATTTTCCGGATGTCTTTCGGAGGAACTGCCGGTGTTCCACGGCGGGGATGTCGAGTTCATGATAGATCTTGTTCCGGAACCGTCCCAATCTCTAGAAGACCTTATAAGATGGCACCCTAGAACTAGCTGAACTTAAGAAACAACTCGATGAGTCCTTGCAAAAGGTTTCATCCGTCCTAGTTCATCTCCATGGGCTTGCCCGTCCTCTCCGTCAAGAAGAAGGATGATGCGGATCGGATGGTTGTAGATTACCGACACATCAATTTGGTCACCATCAAAAACAAGTATCCGCTCCCGGGATCAACGATCTATATGATCAGCTCGCTGGATCCTCGATCTTCTCAAGATGGATTTGAGGTTGGGCTACCATCAAATCAAAATCAAAACGGGGACATTCCCAAAGCGGCCTTTGTTACTCGTTATGGCCAATCTGAGTACACCGTCATGTCCTTGGATTAACCAATGCTCCACCACCTTCTCCGGTTAATGAACTCAATCTTCATGGAGTATTTGGATAAATTAGTAAGTGGTATACCTCGATGATATACTCATCTACTCAAGAATGAAGAAGAGCATGCGAACATCTATGGCTAGTATTGATGAAACTTGAGAGCACCGCCTTTATGCCAAATTCTCTAAGTGTGAATTCTGGTTACAGTGACCTACCTAGGCCATGTAATCTCTGGTAAGGGCATTCTTTGTCAATCGGCGAGTTCAAGCCGTCCTTGATTGGACCCACCTGAATCGGTCAAGCAAGTTCGGAGTTTCCTCGGTTTAGCGAGCTATTGCCGCCCAACCGTCGAGAATTTCTCTAAAGTTGCTAAACCTCTAACGAACTCCTCAAGAAAGATAAAAAGTTGAATGGGCGCCACGGTCGAGTTCAGCTTTCGAGGAACTGAAAAGGCGCTGACATCTGCTCCGTACTTGTTCCACCAGATTTTTCTAAGGACTTTATTATCTATTGCGGCGCCTCGCGACAAGGACTAGGTTGCATACTCATGCAAGATCGTCATGTGATTGCCTCGCTTCTCGACGATTCGTCCACATGAGGATAACTATCCACACACGGTCTAGAGCTTGCAGCGATGGTTCATGCACTCAAAACCTGGCGACATTACCTTCTTGGTAATCGTTGCGAAATCTACTGATCACCAAAGTCTGAAATATATCTTCACCCAACGGTTTGAATCTCGAGGCAAAGGCGTTGGGTCGAGTTGATCTGATTACGACTTAGGAATATCTTACACCCAGGCAAAGCCAATGTCATGGCGGCGCCCTAAGTCGAAAATCTTATTGTAACAACCTGATGTTACAACAAAATCAACCATTTCTCCACGAGGAATTTACGTAAACTTAACCTCCACATTGTTCCTCGAGTTCCTTTCCACCACAGGTGGCGAAACCTGACCTTACGGATCGAATCATAGCTGCTCGGCGGTATGATAGAGGATATCTCGGATCAAGGAGAACATTGCTAAGCGAAGCTGCTAAGTGTTTCTCCATAGATGAGCAGTGTTGTCTTCTTTGAAAATCGCTTGGTGGTTCCCAGAAACAACAGCTCGACAATTGATCCTTAAGGAAGCTCATGACTCTCCTCTCACCATTCATCCCGGTAGTACTAAAATGTATCAAGACCTCGCCGGAGGTTTTGGTGGACTAGGATGAAGAGAAATCGCTCAATACATTGCTAAATCACGGCGTCGTCGTCGAGTTAAGCGAGCATCAACGGCCTCTGGTACCCTTCAACCTTTGGAAATTCCTGAATGGAAATGGGATAAAATCGGTATGGATTTCATTACGGGTTTCCAGGACAAGAGAGGAAATAATGCTATCTTCGTTGTCGTTGATCGTCTTTCCAAAGTAGCCCACTTCCTACCTGTTAGTGAGAGTATAACCGCTAGCCAGCTAGCTGATTTGTACATCTCACGAATAGTGTCTCTTCATGGTGTTCCATTAGAGATTAACTCAGACCGTGGAAGTCTCTTCACCTCTCGATTTTGGGAAAGTTTCCAAAGCGCTATGGAACTCGTCTCTCCTTTAGCACGCTTTCCATCCTCAATCAAGTGGTCAAGTAGAGCGAGTCAATCAAATCCTAGAGGATATGCTTGAGCTTACATCATCTCTTCGGCATGAATTGGGAGAAATGCCTTCCATTAGCGAGTTAAGCTTATAACAATAGTTATCAAGCCAGCACAGGCAAAGCCCTTCGAAGTTCTTTATGGGCGGAAATGTGAGCGCCTCTTAACGGTCGAGAAACCGGGAGAGACAACTCTTTGGCGGACATGATTCAAGAAGCGAAGAAGAGGAGTTCGCGTTGTTCGTGAAATTGAAAACAGCCCAATCTCGTCAAAAGAGCCAATATGACCGCAAGCATAAGCCTATGACTTATGAAATTGGCGAGGAGGCTTACCTTGGGTTACTCCTTTGAAGGAACCCATCGATTCGATATCAAAGGCAAGTTGGCTCCTCGTTACATTGGACCCTTTCGCATTCTTGCCAAGCGAGGAGAAGTTGCCTACCAATTGGAACTACCCCGCATCTTTCGAGTCCATGATGTCTTCCATGTTTCCCAACTCAGGCGTTGCTTCTCGGATCCTATCCGTGGGTGGACCACAAGCAACTTGATCTCCAAGATAACCTCACCTATCGAGAATATCCGTTCGTATTCTCGATCAAGCAGCGTACCACTCGGCGTCGGAATATCAAGTTTCTAAAAGTTCAATGGTCAAACCATTCCGAGCAAGAAGCAACTTGGGAAAGGGAGGATCGTCTTGACTTGAGTATCCACCTTTTATAGCAGATCCTAAATCTGGGACGAGATTCTTTTGAGTGGGGTGAGTTGTCACATCCAGTTAGACCATGCATTAGGGTGTGCATCATGTTTAAATTTCATTTGAATTTGAAATGGGAAGGCAGAAACCCCAGAACACCCCCTCTTAATTCAACTAGGGTTTACTAAAAATTATTTCAATGAACCTGAAATGCCCTTCAAAATGCTCATCATCTTTGCTTTGGTTGAGCCTATGTCAAAAGTGGTGCATCATTTTCTAGGTCATCAAGGGTCCTTGAATTAATTCTTAAGTTTTGAACTTGAGCATTTCAAATTATATAAAATATTTTAAATGTCCAAAATTGCCAAACCAAAATGTTTCATGTTGGAAATATTCCAACAAGGGACCAGGAGCATTTTGGTGAATTTTAAAACTGTTTTGGTATTTTAGAAAACTCCACAAAGTTGCAGAAAATTAGAAAAGATAAAAGCGAGGAAAAGACTTACTGGCGCCACCTACGGCCCACCCGGCCCAGCCAACAACCGGCATGGTGGCTGCTTGGCTCGGCTTGACGAGCAACCAGTGCTTTCGTGGCGAGCACCGCATGGGTGCCACGCACCTGGTCGCCGCCTCGCCGCTCCTCTCGCCGGTGCCGGCGAGGATCGCCTCCTCTCTCCCGAACCCCTGGACACCTCCTCTCCTCCCGGTTCCTCTCCCTCGTGCTCCCCGCCTTGGCGCCCTTGCCGCCTTTCCTCGCCGTGCTTACCGTGCTCCCCGCCGTCCGTGCTCCTCCTTACCTTGTCCAGGAGCTCCGCGCCTCCACTACCCCTAACCAGCCGAGCCTCGCTTTGCTCAAGTGAACCGAGTCCACCCCAGAGCCTCGGCCAGAGTTCGCCGTCGCGGAGATCCCTTTCAACGCCGCCGTCGCTCCGGTTCGTCCCCGACCTCGGCGAGAGCTTCTGGCGTCGCCCGTGAGCCCATCTACCTCCCTTCCCTCTCTCTCGCGCCCTCGAGCAGCGTAGCAACGAACCACGCTTACCGCACCCCCGCCGTGGAGCTCGTCGCCGGCGTGCTCCGGTCACTCTCGACCACCCATGGTGTCCATCACACTCACCGCACCCATGGGGTCTAACCATGCACTCCCACACCTCACTGGCCCCTCTAGCCCAAGTTCATCTTGGCCGAACCCGCTGCCGCCTAGCTCGTCATGGCGCCAACCCGACCACCCGGCCCCAACCGGCTCCACCAGCGCGGCTTGCTCCCAGCTATCCGTAGCCACCCTCCATGACTCATTTGGTCACGGAATCACCAAAAGCACTTCCTCCGCCGCGTCGGGCTGCGCGGTGGCTAGTCGCCAGTGCAGCCGGCGTGGACCTTGACCACGTGGGCCCTCGTTGACCCGACGAGTCACTAACAGATGGGCCCAGCCCTGCTAACTAAATAGGTTTAGTTTTAAATAAACATTAGTTAAGCTAATTACCACGACACGCGGGACCCTTTGTCGGGTTTGACCTGGGCGTCTCTGTTGACCACGGCGTCATCTTGGCGCATGGTGGCGCATTAATCTAATTTCTGGATTTATTCTAATCTGATAAATTCAGAATATAACTCAAATTTCAAATGCTTATAACTTTTAATCTGTAACTCCAAATGCAAAGATTTATATATGAAAATTTATCAGAAAAATCCATTATATCCATTGGTACAGGTTTCATGCATGTTAAAACAAGTTAACCTTGCTGTTTAACCAAAATAAGATAATGCACCTTTAGGGCTATTTCAAATGAGCTATCATTTGAATCTTTGATTCAAATGAGTTCATCCCCTATTATTTCAGCTTGCATTAGGCCAACACACATCCATATTGCCATGTCATAGCATGCATCATATTGTTGCATATTGTCATGTGTGTTTACTTCGGTATACTTTTAGTGATAGGTTACGCCCCGAGGATAACCTCGACTATCCATCTGAAGGCGTTACTCTACCCCGTTCCATCGGGCAAGCAACTCATTGATCATTCGATACAAACCCATGTTCTAGCTTCGCTCTTGTTTACTGCATTAAGACAACGCGATTCAAACTGTTGTGTCTGCGGTAGTTGAACCCACTTCCTTTGCATGACTGTCATTGCCACGATAACTAGATGAAACCCACTAGTATGTGTAGGAGTTGATTGAGCCATGTTTGTGATTCCTACCATGCTATGCTTGCTATGCTTAGAGTTGTGTCGATGCGGCTCATCGGGATGATGAAGCTGGAGTGAAAGGTTGTGTTGGTTCGAGTGAAAGTGTTGAACACGTTTTGGTAAAGGTATCGATGAGAGGCCATGTAGGAGTACATGGTGGGTTGTTTCATTGAAGCCGATCCTAGGCTGAGATCTGTGTTTGTGATCCATGAAGCAGTTACTACCACGCATTGGGATCATAATTGACCCTCTCGACTTCTTAACCACCCTTGTTCTTAGTCAGGGAGTTGCAAGTAGTTTACGGTGTTTGTAGCATCTTTGGGGGGCGCATAGCGCTGACCTTAGGGGTGGGTTGTGTTGCGGTAGGCACGTGGCCGGTGTCTGAGTGCCGTTTGGTATCTCGGGAACCCTGCACACATCGTTCGAGGCTGTATGGGAAACCTCGGCGGACTCCTGCGGATGGAACCGAATAGGCGATAAACCTGGACTAGGGACTTGAGTGTTTAGGTAGGCTGTGGCCGACACCACGTTGGGCTTCGCTTGAAGGTTGCAGTACATGTCGTGTAAGCGGTAAGTGGTGAGCATGTGTGAAGAAGTACACCCTGCGGGGTTTAATATGATCTATTGAATAGCCGTGTCCACGGAGAAGGACTTCTGGGTTGCCTATATCGGTTCATAGACAAGTAAATGGATACTACTAAAGCCTCAAGATAAGTGTGAGTATCGTGGATGGCCCTCTCGTGGGATGACGGGAGAGGATCCACGGTGGAGTATTGTGATGGTGATTAGTGGACTCGTGTGCGACAAATGTTTTACAAAGTGGTGTCACGTAGGATAGCTTAGCCAAGAGTCAAAGCTGGCTTGCTGCAAATAACTCCACCACCTTCTTGAGAATGTGCATGTATGATAGGATTACGTGGTAAGACTTCTTGAGTACCTCCGTACTCATGTTTGCCTAATTAATGTTTTTAGAGGACAACACTACCCCTCCGATGGATTCTATGTAGATCTCGACTTGACAGTGAGCTAGCCACCCGGTGGTGATCTCGGACTTGTGAAGGGCCATTCTAGATAGAAAGGCTCCAACAAGCTTTCTTCTTTCTAGAGTCGTACTCAGACTAGTTTGCTTCGCATGTGCTTGTATGATTGTATGACTTGAGTGTTGGGTCATGTGACCCTACATGTATGACTATGTTATGTATGGCTCCTCGGAGCCTTTTAAATAAAGTACTTGAGTTGTAGAGTTTTGTTGTGATGCCTTGTTGTATTTACTCATATCGGGCATATTGCGTGTATGATTGAAATGCTTGGTATGAGTGGGATCCGACAAACTAGTTATTTATCCTTGGCAGCCTCTCATATGGGAAATGTAGTCTCGTGTACGGCGATAGTAGTCGCTTCTGGCCGGTTCACGAGTCCTGCTAGCCAGCACTCTTGCTTGGACACTTGGTGGCGGCATGTGTTTCACCGTTCCTATATACATCCCCTTGAAATGTCACGGTGGTATTGAGTCCTGCCTATTTGCTACAGCCGGGATACGGAGTCTGTTAGCCAGTGCTACAGCCGAATATATCGTTGATGACCGACATGCTCGATGTGATTCATGTATGCCTGTCCCCATAGGTTAAGCGCCGCTTTGGGTTCACGACTAGCCATGTCGGCCGGGTTCTTCGTCATGTGGATGCTAGCGACACTATCATATCGTGAGCCAAAAGATGCAAGCGGTCCGGGCCATGGTAAGCGACACCGTGGGAATACCGTGCGTGAGGCCACAAAGTGATATGAGGTGTTACCGGCTAGGTCGGTGTGACTTGGAATCGGGGTCCTGACAGACAGGGTGAGAGACTTCAGTGAATTTAGTACGTCACTAAAAGGCGAGTGCTGAAAGATATCCGCGGAGGTAAACTCCATGATCGGTGCCCAATCGGTTTGATGAGCACGGACACAACGACTTCGAGCCCGTGGCGGGGCGAATCAATGGTTCAACAACACGGCTCGTAAGGGGTGAAGTCGGTATTGGCTCTATCGCCGCCAGAGTGCAGCCTCCATGGCGGGGTCTATCCACCGTCCTCGGATGGCGCGATTTGTTCCGGATTGAGGGCGGAGTAGTTGCAGTGTGATTTCCGAACAACTTTGTCAAGCGGAAGAGTTAAATCATGTTAAATGCGTGATCGTGCGGCGCTTTTGACATGGGCTCGAATCCGCAGAAGATCAAGTCTCCCGCGGATGTCGGTTGTGTGGTTCAAGTTTCCAAATCTGACACGATGGCCAGGGCGTAGCTTCGATCTACTCGGATGGCCAAGTGAATTGGCCCGCGATCTGAAGCCGCCCGAATCGAAGATCTGTCGGGAGAAAACCTCACCTGGATCGCATCGTTGCCGTTGATTGAAGGAGCCATCAAGCCTTACGGTGGCGACACGGTGGAACTCTCAATGAAAGCACCAATGTTGGTGTCAAAACGGCGGATCTCGGGTAGGGGTCCCGGCTGTGCGTCTAAGGCGGATGGTAACAGGAGGCGAGGACATGATGTTTACCGAGTTGGGCCCTCTCGATGGAGGTAATACCCTACTTCTGCTTGATTGATCTTGATGATATGAGTATTACAAGAGTTGATCTACCACGAGATCGTAGAGGCTAAACCCTAGAAGCTAGCCTATGGTATGATTGTTGTTGTCCTCGGACTAAACCCTCCGGTTTATATAGACATCGGAGGGGCTAAGGTTTACAGTCGGTTACAAGGAGAGATCTACATATCCGTATCGCCAAGCTTGCCTTCCACACCAAGGAGAGTCCCATCCGGACACGGGATGAAGTCTTCAATCTTGTATCTTCATAGTCCAACAGTCCGGCTAAAGTATATAGTCCGGCCATCCGAGGACCCCCTAATCCAGGACTTCCTCAGAGACCTTCTCACCCATAGCGATGCTTAAGTCTGTCTGAATCATGTTAGCAATTGTCGTATTTTATGATTATGAAATTTGGCAAATCGATGTCAAAACTACATTCCTTAATGATGATGCAACAGAAGGTTTTGTTGATCCTAAAGGTGCTAACAAAGCATGCAAGCTCCAATGATCCATTTATGGTGGTGCAAGCCTCTAGGAGTTGGAATATCGCTTTGATAGTGTGATCAAAGCATATGGTTTATCTGAGACTTTTGGAGAAGCTTTGTATTTACAAGAAAGTGAGTGGGAGCTCTATAGCATTTCTAATATTATATGTGGATGACATATTGTTGATTGGAAATAATACGAATTTTGGAGAGCATAAAAGGATACTTGAATTAGAATTTTTCAATGAAAGACCTTGGTGAAGCTGCTTATATATTGGGCATCAAGATCTATAAAGATAGATCAAGGCAGCTTAATTGGACTTTCACAAAGCACATACCTTGATAAAGTTTTGAAGAAGTTCAAAATGGATCGAGTCGAAAAAGGGTTCTTGCTGTGTTCCAAGGTGTGAAATTGAGTCGGACTCAATGCCCGAACCACTCTGAGAAGATAGAGAGAAAATGAAGGTCAATCCCTATGCCTCAGCCATAGGTTCTATCATGTATGCAATGCTGTGAGCAGACCTGATGTGTGCCTTGCTATAAGTTTAGCAGGGAGGTACCAAAGTAATCCAGGAGTGGATCAGCACTAGACATCGCTCAAGAACATCCTAAAGTACCTGAAAAGGACTAAGGATATGTTTCTCGTTTATGGAGGTGACAAAGAGCTCGTCGTAAATGGTTACGTCGATGCAAGCTTTGACTCTGATCCAGATGACTCGAAGTCACAAACCGGATACGCATTTATATTGAATGGTGGAGCTGTTGGTATGTGTAGTTCCAAGCGGGCGTCTACTACCTCTTGAGCACGCGTTGGTTTTCCTTGAAGAGGAAAGGGTGATGCAGCAAATTAGCGTAAGTATTTCCCTCAGTTTTTGAGAACCAAGGTATCAATCCGGTAGGAGGCCACATACGAGTCCCTCGCACTTACACAAACAAATAAATCCTGCAACCAACACAATAAAGGGTTGTCAATCCCTCCACGGTCACTTACGAGTGAGATCGATAGATATGATAGGATAATATTTTTGGTATTTTTATGATAAAGATGCAAAGTAAAATAAAAGGTAATAAAAATAGCTAAGTGTTGGAAGATTAATATGATAGAAAATAGACCCGGGGGCCATAGGTTTCACTAGAGGCTTCTCTCGAGAGCATAAGTATTACGGTGGATGAACAAATTACTGTTGAGCAATTGACAAAATTGAGCATAGTTATGAGAATATCTAGGTATGATCATGTATATAGCCATCACGTCAGAGACAAGTAGACCGACTCCTTTGCATCTACTACTATTACTCCACACATCGACCGCTATCCGGCATGCATCTAGAGTATTAAGTTCATAAGAACGAGTAGCGCTTTAAGCAAGATGACATGATGTAGAGGATAAACTCATGCAATATGATATAAACCCCATCTTGTTATCCTCGATGGCAACAATACAATCGTGCCTTGCTGCCCTCAAATCCTTTGGGAAAGGACACATAAGATTGAACCCAAAGCTAAGCACTTCTCCCATTGCAAGAAAGATCAATCTAGTCGCCAAACCAAACTGATAATTGAAGAGACTTGCAAAGATAACCAATCATACATAAGCAATTCGAGAAGATTCAAATATTTTCATAGATAAACTTGATCATAAACCCACAATTCATCCATCTCTACAAACACACCACAAAAGAAGATTACATCGAATAGATCTCCACAAGAGAGGAGAACATTGTATTGAGATCCAAAAGAGAAGAAGCCATCTAGCTAATAACTATGGACCCGAAGGTGCTGAGTAAACTACTCACACATCATCGGGAGGCTATGGTGTTGATGTAGAAGCCCTCCGTGATCGATGTCCCCTCCGTGAAGCGGAAAAAGGCCCCAAGATGGGATCTCACAGTGCTGAGAAGGTTGCGGCGGTGGAATTAGGTTTTGGCTCCGTGTCTGGTAGTTTGAAGTGCGTGGGTAAATATAGGAGGAAGAAATGCGTCGGTGGAGCAACATGGGGCCCACGAGGGTGGAGGCGCGCCCCTACCTCGTGCCCTCCTGGTTGATGTCTTGGCGTAGGGTCCAAGTCCTATGGATCACGTTTGTTCCAAAAATCACGTTCCCGAAGGTTTCATTCCGTTTGGACTCGGTTCGATATTCTTTTTCTGCGAACCTCTGAAATAGGTAAAAAAAACAGCAATTCTTGGCTGGGCCTCCGGTTAATAGTTTAGTCCCAAAAATAATATAAAAGTGTATAATAAAGCCCAATAATGTCCAAAACAGAATATAATACAGCATGGAAGAATCAAAAGTTATAGATCGTTGGAGGCGTATCAAGCATCTAAGCTTAATTCCTGCTCGTCCTCGGTAGGTAAATGATAAAACAAATTTTTGACGTGGAATGCTACTTTGCATAATTTCAATGTATTTCTCTAATTGTGGTATGAATATTCAGATCCGAAGATTCAAGATAAAGGTTTAACGTTGACATAAAAGTAATAATACTTCAAGCATACTAACTAAGCAATTATGTCCTCTCAAAATAACATGACCAAAGAAAGTTCATCCCTACAAAATCATATAGTTTAGTCATGCTCCATTTCCATCACACAGAATGCTCTCATCATGCACAACCCGATGACAAGCCAAGCAATTGTTTCATACTTTAGTAATCTCAAACTTTTTCAACCTTCACGCAATACATGGCGTGAGCCATGGATATAGCACTATGGGTGGAATAGAATATAATGATGGGGGTTATGTGGAGAAGACAAAAAAGGAGAAAGTCTCACATAAACGAGGCTAATCAATGAGCTATGGAAATGCCCATCGATTGATGTTAATGCAAGGAGTAGGGATTGCCATGCAATAGAGCTATAAATGCATGAAAGCTCAACAAAAGAAACTAAGTGGGTGTGCATCCAACTTGCTTGCTCACGAAGACCTAGGGCATTTGAGGAAGCCCATTGTTGGAATATACAAGCCAAGTTCTATAATCAAAATTCCCACTAGTATATGAAAGTGACAAAACAAGAGACTTTCTATCATGAAGATCATGGTGCTACTTTGAAGCACAAGTGTGGAAAAAAGGATAGTAGCATTGTCCCTTTTTATTTTTTATTTTTTTGGGCCTTTTTTTATTTGGCCTTTCTCTTTTTTTGGGACAATGCTCTATGAATGATGATCATCACACTTCTATTTATTTACAACTCAATGATTACAACTCGATAATAGAACAAAGTATGACTCTATATGAATGCCTCCGTGATATCTAGGGATAATAATGAATCAAGAGTGACATGTATGAAAAACTATGAACGGTGGCTTTGCCACAAATACGATGTCAACTACATGATCATGCAAAGCAATATGACAATGATGAGTGTGTCATAATAAACGGAACGGTGGAAAGTTTCATGGCAATATATCTCGGAATGGCTATGGAAATGCCATAATAGGTAGGTATGGTGGCTCTTTTGAGGAAGATATAAGGAGGTTTATGTGTGAAATAGCGTATCATATCACGGGGTTTGGATGCACCGGCGAAGTTTGCACCAACTCTCAATGTGATAAAGGGCAATGCACGGTACCGAAGAGGCTAGTAATGATGGAAGGGTAAGAGTGCGTATAATCCATGGACTCAACATTAGTCATAAAGAACTCACATACTTATTGCAAAAATCTACAAGTCTTCAAAAACCAAGCACTACGCGCATGCTCCTAGGGGGATAGATTGGTAGGAAAAGACCATCGCTCGTCCCCGACCGCCACTCATAAGGAGGACAATCAAAGAACACCTCATGTTTCAAATTTGTTACATAACATTTACCATACGGCATGCTACGGGACTTGCAAGCTTAAACACAAGTATTTCTCAAATTCACAACTACTCAACTAGCACAACTTTAATATCACTACCTCCATATCTCAAAACAATCATCGAGCATCAAACTTCACTTAGTATTCAGCACACTCATAAGAAAGTTTTTTACTAGTCTTGAATACCTTGCATATTAGGATTATTTAAGCAAATTACCATGTTGTTTAAGGCTCTCAAAATAATAGAAGTGAAGTATGAGAGAATAATATTTTCTATAAAACAAAACCACCACCGTGCTCTAAAAGATATAAGTGAAGCACTAGAGCAAAAACTATATAGCTCAAAAGATTTAAGTGAAGCGCATAGAGCATTCTAATAAATTCCGGATCATGCGTGTCTCTCTCTCAAAAGGTGTGTACACCAAGGATGATTGTGGTAAACTAAAAAGAAAAGACTCAAATCATACAAGACGCTCCAAGCAAAACACATATCATGTGGTGAATAAAAATATAGCTCCAAGTAAAGTTACCGATGGAAGTAGACGAAAGAGGGGATGCCTTCCGGGGCATCCCCAAGCTTTGGATTTTTGGTGTCCTTAGATTATCTTGGGGTGCCATGGGCATCCCCAAGCTTAGGATCTTGCCACTCTTTGTTCCATAATCCTCAAATCTTTTACCCAAAACTTCACAACACAAAACTTAACAGAAAATTTCGTGAGCTCCGTTAGCGAAAGAAAACAAAACACCACTTTAAGGTACTGTAATGAACACATTATTTATTTATATTGGTGTCAAACCTACTCTATTCCAACTTATCTATGGTTTATAAACTATTTTACTAGCCATAGATTCATCAAAATAAGCAAACAACACACGAAAAACAGAATCTGTCAAAAACAGAACAGTCTGTAGTAATCTGTAACTAACACAAACTTTTGGAACTCCAAAAATTCAGAAAAAAATAGGAAGACCTATAAAATATGTTTATTGATCAGCAGCAATTGGAATCAATATTTTATCACGTTCTGGTGATTTTTAACAATTATTTTCGTGAACAGAAAGTTTCTGCAATTTTCAGCAAGATCAAATAACTATCATCCAAGAAGATCCGATAGGTTTAACTTGGCACAAACACTAATCAAAACATAAAAACACATATAATAAGAGGCTAGATCAAAGATTTATTCCTAAACAGAAGCAAAAAGTTAAAAACTAAAAGTAAAATTGGGTTGCCTCCCAACAAGCGCTATCGTTTAACACCCCTAGCTAGGCATAAAAGCAAGGATAGATCTAGGTATTGCCATCTTTGGTAGGCAATCCATAAGTGGCTCTCATGATAGATTCATTTGGTAATTTTATTTTCTTTCTAGGAAAATGTTCCATGCCTTTCCTTAACGGAAATTGGAATCTAATATTTCCTTCCTTCATATCAATAATTGTACCGATCATTCTAAGGACAGGTCTACCAAGAATAATAGGACATGAAGGATTGCAATCTATATCAAGAACAATAAAATCTACGGGCACATAATTCCTATTTGCAATAATAATAACATCATTAATTCTTCCCATAGGTTTCTTAATGGTGGAATCCGCAAGGTGCAAGTTTAAAGAGCAAGCATCAAAATCACGGAAACCTAGCAAATCGCACAAAGTCTTTGGAATTGTGGAAACACTAGCACCCAAATCACACAAAGCATAGCATTCATGATCTTTAATTTTAATTTTCATAGTAGGTTCCCACTCATCATAAAGTTTTCTAGGGATAGAAACTTCCAACTCAAGTTTTTCTTCATAAGATTGCATCAAAGCATCAACCATATGTTTAGTAAAAGCTTTATTTTGACTATAAGCATGAGGAGAATTTAGCACGGATTGCAACAAGGAAATACAATCTATCAAAGAGAAATTATCATAATTAAATTCCTTGAAATCCAAAATAGTGGGTTCATTAATATCTAAACTTTTGATCTCTTAAATCCCACTTTTACCAATTTTGCATCAAGATCTAAAAACTCGAATTTTTGGGCAGCCTTCTAGGTAAAGGTGGATCATATTCAGTCCCATCATTATCAAGATTCATATTGCAAAACAAAGATTTAATAGGGAGACATCAATAACTTTTAGATCTTCATCTTTATTTTAATAGAAACTAGAAGAACACGCTTTCACAAAGCAATCTTTCTTATACGCATCCTAGCGGTTCTTTCTTTGCACTCATCAATGGAAATTCTCATGGCTTTGAGAGACTCATTGATATCATGCTTAGGTGGAATAGATCTAAGTTTTAAAGAATCAGCATCAAGAGAAATCCTATCAACGTTCTAGCCAATTCATCAACTTTAAGCAATTTTCTTCAAGCAAAGCATTGAAATTCTTTTGAATTCATAAATTCCTTAACACTAGTTTCAAATTCAGAAGGCATCTTATTAAAGTTCCCATAAAATTGTTGTATGAATTACCATAACTATTAGAGGAATTACTAGGATAAGGCCTAGGATTAAAGTTTCCTCTATCGCGTTGTTACCAAAATTATTCCTACCAACAAAATTCACATCCATAGATTCATTATTATTCTCAATGAAAGTAGACAAAGGCATATCATTAGGATCATAAGAAACACTCTTAGTAACAAATAATTTCATAAGTTCATCCATCTTTCCACTCAAAACATTAATTTCTTCTATCGCATGCACTTTTTACTAGTAGATCTTTCGATTGTGCCATTGAGAATAATTAACCATAATATTATCTAGGAGTTTAGTAGCTTCTGCTAAAATGATTTCCATAAAAGTGCCTCCATGGCCGAATCTAAAAGATTTCTAGAAGCAAAATTCAATCCGGCATAAATTTTTGTATGATCATCGATAAATTCAAACCATGTGTAGGACAATTCATTATCATTAATTTCATCCTCTCCCAAGCTTGTGCAACATGTTCATGATCAAGTTGCTTAAAATTCATAATACCGTTTCTAAGAGATGATCTTAGCGGGAGGAAAATATTTAGAGATAAAAGCATCTTTGCACTTATTCCAAGAATCAATACTATTTTTAGGCAAAGATGAAAACCAAGCTTTATACGATCTCTAAGCGAAAAGGAAATAGCTTCAGTTTAACAATATCATTATCCACATCTTTCTTCTTTTGCATATCACACAAATCAACGAAGCTATTTAGATGGGTAGCGGCATCTTCACTAGGAATTTGGCGAATTGATCTTTCATGACAAGATTCAACACAGCAGACATTGATTTCACAAGATTCGATGTCGGTAAGAGGAGCAATCGGTGCTAAGAAAATCATTATTGTTGGTATTGGTAATGTCGCACAACTTTGTATTATCTTGAGCCATCGTGACAAGCAAGCAATCCAACACGAGCAAACAAGAAGCAAGTGAAAAAGAGAGCGAGCGGAAAGAGAGGCGAATAAAGCGGCAAGGGTGAAGTGGGGAGAGGAAAATGAGAGGCAAATGGCAAATAATGTAATCACGGGAGATAAGGGTTTGTGATGGGTACTTGGTATGTTGACTTTTGCGTAGACTCTCCGACAGCGGTGCGGAAATCCTTCTTGCTACCTCTTGAGCACTGCGTTGGTTTTCCCTTGAAGAGGAAAGGGTGATGCAGCAAAGTAAGCGTAAGTATTTCCCTCAGTTTTGAGAACCAAGGTATCAATCCGATGGGAGGCCACGCATGAGTCCCTCGCACCTACACAAACAAATAAATCCTGCAACCAACGCAATAAAGGGTTGTCAATCCCTTCACGGTCACTTACGAGTGAGATCTCATAGATATGATAGGATAATATTTTTGGTATTTTTATGATAAAGATGCAAAGTAAAATAAAAGGTAATAAAAATAGCTAAGTGTTGGAAGATTAATATGATAGAAAATAGACCCGGGGCCATAGGTTTCGATGAGGCTTCTCTCAAGAGCATAAGTATTACGGTGGGTGAACAAATTATTGTTGAGCAATTGACAAAGTTGAGCATAGTTATGAGAATATCTAGGTATGATCATGTATATAGGCATCACGTCCAGAGACAAGTAGACCGACTCTGCTGCATCTACTACTATTACTCCACACATCGACCGCTATCCACCATGCATCTAGAGTATTAAGTTCATAAAACGAGTAGCGCTTTATGCAAGATGACATGATGTAGAGGATAAACTCATGCAATATGATATAAACCCCATCTTGTTATCCTCGATGGCAACAATACAATCGTGCCTTGCTGCCCCTCATCCTTGGGAAAGGACACATAAGATTGAACCCAAAGCTAAGCACTTCTCCCATTGCAAGAAATATCAATCTAGTACACCAAACCAAACTGATAATTGAAGAGACTTGCAAAGATAAACAATCATACATAAAAGAATTAGAGAAGATTCAAATATTGTTCATAGATAAACTTGATCATAAACCCACAATTCATCCATCTCAACAAACACACATAAAGAAGATTACATCGAATAGATCACCACAAGAGAGGAGAACATTGTATTGAGATCCAAAAAGAAGAAGAAGCCATCTAGCTAATAACTATGGACCGAAGGTCTGAAGTAAACTACTCACACATCATCGGAGAGGCTATGGTGTTGATGTAGAAGCCCTCGTGATCGATGCCCCCTCGTGAAGCTCGGAAAAGGCCCCAAGATGGCATCTCACGAATACTGAGAAGGTTGCGGTGGTGGAATTAGGTTTTGGCTCCGTGTCTGGTAGTTTGAAGTGCGTGGGTATATAGGAGGAAGCGATGCGTCGGTGGAGCAACATGGGGCCCACGAGGTGGAGTCTTGGCGCCTAGGGAGTAAGGCGCCCCCTACCTCGTGCCCTCTGTTGATGTCTTGGCGTAGGGTCCAAGTCCTCTGGATCACGTTTGTTAAAATCACGTTCCCGAAGGTTTCATTCCGTTTGGACTCCGTTTGATATTCTTTTACATGAAACTCTGAAATAGGCAAAAACAGCAATTACAGGCTGGGCCTCCGATTAATAGGTTAATCCAAAAATAATATAAAAGTGTATAATAAAGCGCAATAATGTCCAAAACAGAATATAATACAACATGGAACAATAAAAATTATAGATCGTTGGAGGCGTATCAGCGTAAATGGCGGGATCTCGTGTGTGTGAGTACATAGATGCTTGGAAGCATCAAATGAAGGAGTCTAGATGAAGGAGTTTATATCCGATCTAGGTGTAATACCTAGTGCATCAGGTCCAATGAAAATCTTTTGTGACAATCTTTGGAGCAATAGCCTTGGCGAAGGAATCCGGATTTCAAGAAGAACCAAACACATCAAGAGATGCTTCAATTCCATCTGCGATCAAGTCAAGGAGGAGACATAGAGATTTGCAAAATACATATGGATCTGAATATTTTGGAACCGTTGACTAAGCCTCTTCCACAAGCTAAACATGATCAGCACCAAGACTCCATGGGTGTTAGAATCATTACTATGTAATCTAGATTATTGACTCTAGTGCAAGTGGGAGACTAAAGGAAATATGCCCTAGAGGCAATAATAAAGTTATTATTTGTATTTCCTTATTCATGATAAATGTTTATTATTCTACTAGAATTGTATTAACGGAAACTTAGTACATGTGTGAATACATAGACAAAGCAGTGTCCCTAGTATGCCTCTACTTGACTAGCTCGTTAATCAAAGATGGTTAAGTTTCCTAACCATGGACATGTATTGTCATTTGATGAACATGTCACATCATTAGAGAATGATGTGATGGACAAGACCCATCTGTTAGCTTAGTATTAATGATTGTTTAGTTTTATTGCTATTGCTTTCATCATGACTTATGCATGTTCCTCGACATTGAGATTATGCAACTCCCGAATCTTTGGAGGAACACCTTGTGTGCTATCAAAGCGTCCTGGCGTAAATGGGTGATTATAAAGATACTCTACAGGTGTCTCCGATGGTGCTTGTTGAGTTGGCATAGATCGAGATTAGGATTTGTCACTCCGTATTTGGAGAGGTATCTCTGAGCCCTCTCGGTAATGCTCATCACTATAAGCCTTGCAAGCAATGTGACTAATGAGTTAGTTGTGGGATGATGCATTATGGAGCGAGTAAAAGACTTGTTGGTGATACCGATGATCGAATCTCGGGCAAGTAACATACCGATGACAAAGGGAACAACGTATGTTGTTATGCGGTTTGACCGATAAAGATCTTCGTAGAATATGTAGGAGCCAATATGAGCATCCAGGTTCCGCTATTGGTTATTGACTGGAGATGTGTCTCGGTCATGTCTACATATTTCTCGAACCCATAGGGTCCATGCGCTTAACGTTCGATGGCGATTTGTATTATGAGTTATGTGATTTGATGACCGAAGTTTGTTGAGTCCGGATGAGATCACGGACATGGCGAGGACTCTCGAAATGGTTGATACATAAAGATTTATATATTGGGCGATGTTATTCGGACACGTATAACTTCGAGAGGTGCGATAATTATCAGTCTTGGGAGGTTATCGAACCCCGGGGGAACTAATGGGCCTTAGTGGGGAGAGGTAAGGGCTACAAGGGCTGCCCCCCTTTGGTCGGGTGGACTAGGGAAGGGTTGGCGCCCCCCTCCTTCCTTCCCCTCTCCTTCCTTCTTCCCCTTTCCTCCGGTGGAATCCTACTTGGATTTGGAGTCCTAGTAGGACTCCCTTCTCTGGCCGCGCCCTCTGAGGCCGACCGGCCTCCCCTTCCCTCCTTTATATAGGGGCAGGAAGGCACCAAGAACACACAAGTTTTCTCTTAACGTGTGGTGCCCCCTCTCCAGTTACACCCCTCGGTCATATAAATACGTAGTGCTTGGCGAAGCCCTGCACGATAACTTCATCATCACACGTCACCATGCCGTCGTCTTGTGGAACTCTCCTCATCCTCAAGCTGGATCAAGAGATCGAGGGGCGTCATCGAGCTGAGCGTGTGCTGAACACGGAGGTGCCGTCGTTTGGTACTAGGATCGGTTGGATTGCGAGGCGTTCGACTACATCAACGCTTTACTAAATGCTTCGCTTTGGTCTCACAGTGCGTGGACACACTCTCCCTTCGTTGCTATGCATCTCCTAGATAGATCTTGCGTGATCGTAGGTAAACTTTTGAAATACTATGTTCCCCAACACAATCCGAAGTCATCCTTAAAGGAACCATGAGCACAGGTTTGATTCCTCTCAAGATCTCCTGGTTATGCGCTCTGCTGACCATTGGGTGAGAATGTGCAATGATGAAACATCAAGCTGATGTGCTCTCTTTGACAAAATTCTTTCAAAGCACCCTTAGACAAATTTGTCCCATTATCGGTGATGATACTATGAGGATAACAAAGTGGAAAATCAGCTTCTTGACAAACTGAACTGCGATGGTAGCGGCGACATGTACCTAGGGTAGGTTCATAGGCTGACCTAGACACCCTCGAGGAGTTCAGGACTAGGGGTGTCAGGACACACATCATCAATATTAATCTAGCAGGGCGTGGGTTTTACCTCCATCAAGAGGCCCGAACACAGGTAAAACATCGTGTCCCTTGTCTCCTGTTACCATCCGCCCTAGGCGCACGATTGGGACCCCCTACCGAGATCCGCGGTTTGACACGACATTGGTGCTTTCATTGAGAGTTCCTCATGTATGCGTCACCGATAGGCCCGATGGCTCCTTTGATCATCAACAGCGCGGTCGGTGAGACTTTTCTCCCGGACAGATCTTATGTTCGGCGGCTTTTGCTGCTGGGCCAATTAAGCAGCCATCTGGAGCAGATCGAAAGCTCGCCCTTGGCGTCGGTCGATTTGAAAGCCCTAAACTATCTCGGCGATATCGCGGAGACTTGATCTTGATGGATTGAGCCGCAATAGCGTGCCGCCTTGTCTCGATGGGCATGATCTAGCTCTGCAGCGAGCGGTGCCACGGAGGCGCACGAAATCCGCTCAGACCCATAATCTGGGCGGATTCCCGATCGAGGAGCAGTGGTTGGACACCGCCTCGGGGCTTTACTCTCTCTGGCGATCGGGCGAACTCCATCCTGTCCTTTGGGAAGACCTCGACTCGGGCGCGGACTCCTATCCGGACTCCGAACCCTCGCGCCCTTGCCGATTGAATCGATTGGGCGCCCGTTATGGAGTTCACGGCGCGGACATCTTTCGAGCACTTCGCCCTTTGGCGACATCTGAATACACTAAAGTCTCTCTCTTTATGGAAACCCTGGCGGACTGCGGTCGGGGCGGTTGGGATCGGACGGCGAAGAAATTCAGCCCACCACCACACACTTCATAGCCAGCTGTCGAAAGCTTACACGGCGTGCTCGATTTCGACTCGAAGACATCGGCGGTATGGGCGGCGATGTAGGAACAACAATGAACCAGCACCTATGGGGGGCTGGACAACCTCATCCATGATGTATACATGGTGGATACACCTAAAGGAAATGAAGGCGAGGAACAACGGGGCGCTCGAAGGATAAATCCTCGGCAGTCAAAGCAGCAGCGTAAGCGCCGAACAAAGTCCGCCTCAACAAAGACCCAGCCATAGAGTAAGGCGAACGGTGGACAACGAAAAAACTATCGAGCAATCGTCCGAACAAGACAACTTGGATAAACAATCTGTCCCGGCGAAGACAACAGTGGGACGACCTCACGTCGGACAAACAATTGGAGCAAAATGACCTCCGAGAAAAGGCAATGCGCCCGCTGGCGTAGCCTGAAAAAGCAAGCGGAAGCTCAAAACAGCGGAAGATGCACTCGAGTTAGATGGAGCAAAGTATTCACACCCGCGAGCAAATGCAATGACGATCGCGAACAAAAACTACCGAAAAAGCTACTGCCGAATTCGACAAAGAGGCCTTGACCCCCACAATTAAAAAGCAAGAAAGGCCACCCGGTCGGATGGGCGACCCACGGTGAAAAGAGAAGCGGTGAATGGCGCCACACAAGCCAATATCGATCCGCATAAGATTCACACCAAGAGGATGGCGATTAGGTCCATCTATGGGCCAAGAAAGCAGGCTCGTCAAAGCAATGCAATCGCCAAAATTCCGAAGATCATGGCACACCCAAATATAGAGGCGCGCACACCCCCTATGTTTCACCGATGAGTCTTGGATCATGAATTTCGGTAGGATTCAAACCCGTAAACATAGAGGCATCTGACGGAACAACAGACCACAGATGCGGATGAGGATTACATCCTCCACATACACATGGCTAGAGAGGCGATCTCACGCCATAAAATACTTACCCTTAAACTCAAAGGGCCAGCTCGGCATTGGCTTAAAAGCCTCCCGAAAATACCATTAGAAGCTGGGAAGAGCTCGGGGGCGCATTCAGGGGAAAATTTTCGGGGACTTATGTCCGCCCTCCGGATCAGAGCGATCTAAGTCACATAACTCAACAGCTCGGAGAGTCAGCCCGAAAATTCTGGAACAGGTTCCTTACTAAAAAGAACCAAATAGTCATTGTCCGGACGCGAAGCCTTAGCAGCTTTCAAACACAACGTCAAGAGACGAATGGCTCGCCGGACACCTCGGCCAAGAAAAGCCAAGAACAATGGCCGCATTAACAAGCCTCATGACCGCTTTTGCGCGGGAGAGGACAGCTGGCTGGCTAGATGCGATACCAGTGACCAGTACATCGAAACCAGGGATGGAAATGGAAATCACAGCCCGAAAAAGATCAGCGCGGAATAAAGAAAATGGCCCAAATAATGCGGCGGTCAACACGGATTCAAAAGCTCTCGGCGAACAACAAAACACTGCCCTAAAGGATAACGGTGGCAGAGCTATCCAACCTAAACAAGATTGCGGACAGGCATGTCAAATACATGGTACCTCAGGAAGCACGCAAACCATACCCACAGATTGTTGGGTTTTCAAGCGATCCGGCCGACTTAATACCGAACACAAGGGCTCGACACACAAAGGGAAAATGATGGCGAGCACCACTGGCGAGCCGGAAAACAAAAAATTTCCCACAAAAGGTTAAAACAGTAAACTCACTTCCACGTGATCCAAGGGAAAAAACAAGGCGGCGCCCACTAAGGCGCGCCCGCGATAGTTATCAAAACCAATCACCTTCGACCATTAGGACTATTCCCATAATATCGGAGCGCAGGATGGACTGCCTTGATATTGGATCCTATAACCGATGGATTCAATTTACACATGTCCTCATGGATGGCGGTAGTGACATAAACGATATATCGGGACACAATCCATGAGGATGAGGATAAACCAACCAAAATTAGCGTAGCAACACCTCCTTTAAAGAGTCTTGCCCGGCCCATCATCCCTCTGCACGGGCTCCATACTGCTAGAAGTTGTGTTTCGTTCATCCACAACTTCCGTCGTGAAAGGTTACTCTTCCATATCGCCCCGTTTAAAGGTTGCCATCAAGCACTATTGGGAATATGAGGCTTTACGCCGCTTTAACACAATCTTGCATTATGCATCTCTAACACTTAAAATGCCGGTCCACGGCGGCATCATCTCCTTAAAGGAAGTATTAAGTGTTACTCGAGCACGCGGAAAGCGGGAGACTGCCTTGACAGACCCTGCAGCTATCCGGCTCTGCTAGGCAAAGAACTGAATTGGTCATTCAAACCCGGACACGGCTAGGCGAGTCGGTGCCTACTATGACATACCCCCCATACGAGGGCGCATGCATGTATAACAAGAGACAATAAAGCTCCATCTTATTCACTTCTTCCAACGTGCCCGTTTATTTAATATTAAGTACATTTTTAGCGATCCTTTTCTTTTCAAACTAAGTTCCTCCTTTTACGGATGAACAACGTGCTACACCCGTCGAGGATCTGACTGGCTTGGAGACACTGGCGCGGAGCGTGCGGCGAGGACCGTTGCAGGATTCTTTCAGATTAAGACCTGCGTAAACCTTTTTCACTTGTCTCTTGTTGATATACATTCCCCAGTTCCTTAAATATAAGAGGAGGAGGCTGGTGCTTTGGCATTGGCGCACCAAATTTTGTGCGTACACGGACACAAAGGGCTTAGGGCCTTATTTTGCCCATTTTATAAAGACCGAATACCTTAGGGAGTATTCGGCGTCTCAAGATTAGGCCTTATATGCATCAGCTCCGAATCATGTCTTTGGTCAAATGTTGGGTTGCCCGGCTCCGTGTTTGCTGCCTTCGTTCCGTTTTCACGACTAGCAGCGGCACCGGAGAACTCTGCGATTGTGCCCAGGTTTGGCGAGGCGAGCACCTCGATGAAAGAAAACTGGCTGTCATGATATAGCGAGAGGCGGTCAACCACTCGATGACTCACAGGAATGTTTAGAATTCCTCCGCATTAACGAAGGACCAGTTTTCGGTCAGGCACATCGCATTTGGTCGGGAGAGTGCGGTGCCCGAGAGGCTATATAGTAGCCCCACCTCGAACTCCTATGGCTAAGTGAAAGTGATAAAGCATTATAGTCCGGTTGCCTGGTTTGCTATACTACCACCTCCTTAACAGGACCAAGGCGTTGGATTAAGTGTGAAAAAAGCGCTTTTTGCAAACACCCCGCACTATGTGCGTGGAGGCTGAAGCCAAGGACTGCCATCTTCGGGTTATATACACATATACATAAGCGGCCGCTGAGGTAGTTTACTACTTGAGCGCACAAGTATAAAAGGCACTTATATTACATTGAAACATCGTTTTCACGAATCATACATGTCATTCAAACATAAGATCCTCCGAACCACTGCGTCTCTATTAAGCAGCGCCCGGCGGACTTCTTGAAGTAGTGCTTTCGGCAATTGCTCGGCCTCTGTCGAATCACGGGATGCAGCGTCGATGGTCTTCATACGTGCATGTATGTCTTGACACGGGCAAGAGCCATCTGCGCTCCCTCAATACATGCCGATCGCTTCATCAGCGTCGTCTGCAGACACCGCTCAAAGCTGCTGCACTACACCAAAATAGCTCTTGGTGAGGTCCGTCCGGCCACAAGTGAGTCAAGACATGCTTCATGGCCAATCCGGACAATCGATTCAGCTCGGCCCACTCGACCAACCGATCGGTCGTGGCGGAAGGGCGCTCCGGACTATGGAATTGCGACCAGTATAGCTCTTCCCTTTTGTACGCCTTACGGCCCCGGAAGTGCTCAACAGCGTCCTGGCGCTTCGCCGCCAAGTCCATATAAGCATCCTCTGAACTCCATAATTTATCCAGCGGGCATACTTTGGATCTGTATATTTCCTCTGCGGCGAAAGCGGTTTTCGGCCGCAATTGCCACAGCGACTCAGCTCCTCCTTGGCAGCTCTCAAAGCCGATTGGGCACTCTTGGTTTCGGCGGCCTTCTTTAAACCCTCTGTTCCGCTTGATGCTCTTTTCAAGAACCTCCGGCGATCGGTAGCATTCCTTAACCTTTTGGCCATCTCGGCCATCTCCTCTTCTTCAACGGTGAGCAGCCCGTTCAACTTCTAGCTCTTGACGCCTTTAAAGCGATCGCATTACTACTCTGGCTTGCTCCCGCTCGGGCAAGTTCGCCCAGACTCCTCAGCAGCAGCGGCACCATCTGCATTAAAGTATACAAACAGTAAGACATAGGCAAGCTCCCTTAACGGTGTCCGCATAAGTCGCATACCTTGTGACTCGTCAAACCGTTTATTGACCAGCGCGATGTCGCATCTACCTCGTAAAGTTGCCGCTTGATTCGGCATATTCATCGATCCGGTTGGCCTCCGGACGCCTCGCCACCTGTTTAGGGTGGTGATATGTTAAGCGAAATTTGATCCTCGGCACGTCGTCAATTTTGACAACATACCGAGTCTCGGGGCTACTATCTATACATGGCGCATTTATATGCATAGCATCGGCGGTACATTATTTTTTGCTTACCTCAAACCCGTCGGTAAGCTTACGGCTTCGTGCAATCCGCTCTCTGCGGATGCAATTCTTTCAATCACCGTACCCATTGAAACCGCGGTGATCTTACGAATAACCGCTCGCCCGAGCAAATCCTTGACTCCTCCGACCGCACACCACTTGGCGTGAACCTTCCGCCCGCCCGGACTTGAGGGAACCCTCTCGACACCACCTCCGGGTAAATCCGCTTCACATGAGGTGCAACAGGTGGGCGTTCGCTCTCCATCATCTCGGAAGAAGATCCCCGAAAGCGAGCTCTGCTGAGAGGGCTGAGTCCGAACTACAAATGCGATTTGGTTATCTTTATAAATAAATATAGAGATGTTCCTTATTTACAAGACCCCTTCGTTTTACTTACGGCTCATTGGAGGCTGATCCCCTTGGGGAAGCAGTCTGGCTGGGTTACTTCCAGCGCGGACTCTCCGCGAAGATTCCTTCCTTTCTTTGAGGCCTTGACCTCCGGATCTTACAGGCGGTCCTCTTCTCTCCTCGGAAGGTGGGACTCTTAATCCCTCCTTCCTTGATAGCCTCCTTTGAGGCAGCGATTGCTCCCCGCTCCTCCTTCGCCTTCTTCAAAAGCGCGACCTTCATCATCTTGGTCAACATGGGATCGGCGTGGTCTGCTGGGAGGGCGGACACCTTATCAACTTTGCCTTGGCTATCCACTCCTGTTCAAAGCGGCTCCTTTAAAGGGCATATATGTATAATAAATGAATGAACAGCTTGTCAGTTCTGGACTACTTACTTGAGCATCTGGCGATTGCAGCTTAGTCCTGCGTCCTCGGTCAATCCGGACACTCCTCTCGTGATCCGAAGAACAGTTTATACATCTCCCCAGGCGTCGTGCCCATAAAATTTTGGAGGCTTCGTGGTCCTCGGATTGAATTCCCACACGGAGGGGCGGCGTTTGCAGGGCTGAAGGCGCGGATCACAATAACCTGCGCCACTGCAGCAGATTGATCCCTCTTTCTGGAGATCTCGAATCGGCCCTGCAGCGAGGGCGTCCTTGGGCGACCCAGTCGAGCCCTTGTTGACCCATGGCGCGGCCGCTGTGGTGGACTGGCCGAAAGGCAGGGGCGCCGCCCATTTTGTGCCCCTAGGGCGGTGATATAAAACTACTCTGTTGCCCATAAACCAAGCTCCTCTTGAAAAGAGCCCTCGGGCCACGGAGCACCAGCGCATTTGCTTATGACCCGCCCCTCGCTTTCTGTTTGCTGCCCCTTGATGCCTTTGGTTCCACCTTGAAGGTCTTGAGCCACAATCCAAAGTGAGGGGTAATATGGAGGAAGGCCTCACGCTACAACAATGAATGACGAGATATGGAGGATGGACTCGGATTCAAGTCATGAAATCAAGCCCATAATAAAACAGGCCCCCGCACAAAGGGTCCATCGGAAGCCTAAACCCGGCGGAAGTGAGACCACGAACACCACGTTCTCACGGGCTCGGGAGTGGGAATGACCTGCTGGAGGCGAGGCAGCCTATCTGAAATCTCGCCGGTTAGATACTGGCGTCTCGTAGCTTTATGCGTCTTCTTACTGTGACGGAGGAAGACATCCATCAGCCATGCTGGTCGGGCGGACATCGTCGAGAGTCGAAGCGCTGAATCTGAAGCTTTGGGTGTTGGAACTCGAAGCGAGAGAACTTCGATAGAGGTGCAAAAGGAGAGGGCCTTGGTCTCGTTATAAAGAGGTTGAATACCAGAGCCCACCCGTGGTCGACTAGGACTCGCCTTTGATAGAGAAGGCGGGTAGCAGGCGCGGTTGGGTTACCGCGTCCGTATTGATGAGAATCCCGGGATAAGGGGGCACGATCTACGCTTTGATAAGGCGTGCCAAGAAACGCCTCGCTAAACACGCTAAGGTGGAACAATAAAAGCGATTCATATAAAAGCCTGGCCGTGGTGTGATGTCACGCCGCGGAATCGTCGGCAGAATCATGCAAAATTATTCTCTCTCGGTGTTATGTGGAACTTGTTTTGAGCGGACACTATCTGGTGTTCACAATCTTCTATAAATTATTAGGAGGAAGAACCCGCCTTGCAATGCGAAGACAATATCTGGCGCGGACTAAATGCGTCATTGAAGCCTGGTTCGAGAGACTCTTGAGGAGTTCGGACTAGGGGTGTCGGGATAGCGAACTATCATCATCGGCGAACTCCAAGACTATGAAGATACAAGATTGAAGACTTACGTCCGTGTCAGGATGGGACTTTCCTTGGCGTGGAAGGCAAGCTTGGCGATACGGATATGTAGATCTCCTACCATTGTAACCGACTCGTGTAACCCTAACCCTATCCGGTGTCTATATAAACGGGAGGGTTTTAGTCCATAGGATGAAGAACAATCATACCATAGGCTAGCTTCTAGGTTTAGCCTCTTTGATCTTGTGGTAGATCTACTCTTGTAGCACACACACATCATCAATATTAATCTAGCAGGGGCGTGAGGTTTTACCTCCATCAAGAGGGCCCGAACACAGGTAAAACATCGTGTCCCTTGTCTCTGTTACCATCCGCCTAGGCATGCGATTGGGACCCCTACGAGATCCGGTTTTGACACCACACCCTCCCAAGGACATTACCCTAAAGTCCAAGGAAGCATTCAAGGCATAGCATCATCCACTTGACTAGAAGCATTCCACTTGGAAGACTCAATGTCCTCGACCATAGCATTAGTCCTTTCGACAACGAGAAGGTCTAAAGCCGCTCTAACACAACAGTCGGGCATTTTAGTTTTAGACTTAATGGTCATTCATGTATCTTTATTCTTGGCATTACGATGCGCCCCCTCTTTATGTACTTTAAACCTGTATGGCGTGGGGAGGGGTGCAGCGAACTCTA
The DNA here is from genome assembly GCA_021605205.1 of Aegilops longissima. Classification (NCBI taxonomy): domain Eukaryota; kingdom Viridiplantae; phylum Streptophyta; class Magnoliopsida; order Poales; family Poaceae; genus Aegilops; species Aegilops longissima. The sequence goes on from JAHIAM010001759.1 coordinate 88,022, forward strand.
TATAAGCCTCTCCTCCTCGAGGGACAAGGTTCGCACCCAATAACTCCACACACATATAATCCGATCGACCCTCCTAAGACATAGAGGGCGTGGGGCTATTACTTCCACCACAGAAGGGCTGAACTTCGTAAACCTTGTGTACAACTTCACCATAGCTGGGATCTTGCCTACTCATACCTACCCCATTCTCTCATGGTCTTAGAACCCGACGAGGTTGGCGCCTACCGTCGGGTAGGTGTCTTAGCGATTTTTGTGAAGTTGCAATTTTCCGATTCCCATCATCATGGTGTGTGGCGGTGGATTGGTGAGGGCCCCGATATCCGTCTCGGTGGCGCTCGTCTTCATCGCCCGGCGACTCCGCACTGGCGAAGCCCCCTCGATGTTGAGGCGCTCCCGTCCAGCGAAGCAATGCACTTTATGCGTGCGTTCATAAGCGTCCTTCTCCGGCGGCCGTCAGCCCGATGTCGGTCGGCTCCGTTGTCCCCCACTCCCGCTGTTACGTCGGGCCATAGCGATCCGGTCGATCGCGACTTGCGGTGGGTGAAACTCTGTGATGGCTCGTCGATCAGCCACCCACAAGTCCGCAGCGGTCGAGCCCAGCGAAACTCTCTGGCACTGTTCGATCGTATCGGTGGCTCCATCGAGGCGCTGTCAAGAGTGTGATAGCAGCGGCGATCCTGCGGCTGAAAGTCTTGATGGTCCGGCGAACCCGTCGATCCGCTGGCTTCGCGCGCGGCGACCCGCGGTGATGGTGGCGGCGATCCGTCACGCTTTCACGAAGTGCCGCACGAACCCCTTTCTTCGCGCGGAGGAAGGGCTTCGCCACCGCAACATGGATCGCTCCACCGTCCATCGTTGGAAACCTCGAGGCTCGGGCATTGGAGGAAGCGCACGGGCCAATTTGGCTGGCGGCTTTTCATTGGAGAACCTTCAACATGCGATGCGACAAGCGTGCCGGCGGTGGATTCTGAGTCCGATCAGCGACAGCTTTTCGCCTCAACCTCAGGTATACGCCTCCGATTCAAAATCTCACGAGCTACGGACCGTATAGAGTCAATTCAGCCTTCGGTCGGAGGCTGGTAGGGGTTGATCGAGTCCGGGCCTTACTCCGGGCAGTAGGAGAACAGAACTTCGGCGGTGTCTCGGTCGCGGAACAGGTTCATACCAGATCCGTGATAGCTGTCTGATTCAGTCGATCCCACCAAGAGATCGCCCATGCGGCGTGAGGGGCGTGAGCACCGGCGAGAACAACCGTGGGGCCGGAACCACGAGAGGTATGATCACCGACTCGGCCGTGATGACCATCGTGAGTGCCACGCCTCCTCCGAGGGAGTGGGTCATGTGTGCCTTAGCAATATGATGTGGAACACCCAAGCGGTGGCGACCGGGCAACCGGGCTTTGATCACGAGATCTATTCTCGTTCAAGGTCTAGTCGGCGGGAATAGAGCACCTGAGAGGGCCTTGAGCGAAGATCACCCATTGGCGGCAGAGTTCATGTTTGAGTCGAGTGTTTCAGCGAGCCATCAGAAGCCACGGAGTTGCTCCCAACTTCAGGTTGGCGGCGGGGGTCGACAAGTTCTTGGTGAGTCCAAGCTGACTTACATAACGAGGATTGCCGGTGGCTGTATGCAGTTATTAATGGCGGCAATGATGAAGTGGCCATGAAGCATCTTCCTCTAATGTTGGAAGGTTCGGCCAGGCATGGTTATTTCGTTAACACCCAGGCGATATATTCGGTTGGGAGGAACTTGCGAGTGTTTGTTAGAACTTTTGAGGGTACTTGCAAGCGGCTAGCGGAGGATTAACGAATTGCAACATTGAGTGCAAAAGCGAATGAGACTACGAGGATTACATTGAGGTGGACCACATTGCATCACCACGATTGGATGAGGACAAGGAAGGATGTGATGATGGTTTTCCCAACGTCAATTCCACTCTGGTGATTTTTCTTGATGTAGAGAGCAAAAATCATTGAAAAAATAAATCTGGAAGTGAATATGGTTTGCTCGGCAGCGACAACATACTGAAGTGGTCACGGACAACTATCACATTTAACCAATCTAATCATGCCTGGCGGCTGCCACTCCGGGAGGCTGAGCGTTGGTAGTCGACCCGGTTGTTGGAGGTACTCGTGACCAAAGTGCTAATGGATGGTGGTAGCGGCTGAATATCGCTACGCTGAAACCTTGAAGGGATCGCATTCCGATGTCAAGCTAAGTGAAAGCAACATGAGTTTCCATGGTGTTATCCACGGAAAGAAGCCCGAATCACTCGGCGGATCGCTCTTGACATGGTTTCGGTGATTCCAAAATTACCGCAAGGAAAAGTTGACATTTGAAGTAGTGGATTTGAGAGTGCTTATCATGCTATTTGGGTAGGCCTGCATATACGCTTTATGGCTCGACCATATTACGTGTATATCAAATTAAAAT
>JAHIAM010001760.1:0-57544 GCA_021605205.1 Aegilops longissima
CCACCACTTGACCCATATCGACAGTCTGTTTATCAGTGGAATCCGGAGGAGATCGCCAACCAGTGGCACCCTGAGGACCCTCCTCAGTACATCGGAGAGAGTAGCTTCGATCCGTGGCCATAGACCAACTTAGAACAAAAGCCTAAGCTTGGGGGAGTACGTATTTCTCACCAATATTACATTCATGTTCACACACTCGTGCCAGTTGTCGGTGCTCATACTTTTTCATTGTACTATCCATGCTAGTTTATTTTATTTTCTAAGTCTTTTTCTTGTGTGTCTGAAAAACCTAAAGAAAAACCAAAAAAAAAAATAGTTGTAGTTTTTAGCTAGTTTACTTGCCATGCCTGTAGTAGCAATTAAAAGAAAATCCAAGAAGATTGCTTGTTCTTCTTTTGCTTGTTGGGAGCTTTCCCGTGTAAATAGTTTTATTTCTTTTCTTTTCTTTGGGGGTCGAGAGGAGAAGACCATGATGAAAATGTTGAGTGGCTCTCTTATGCATTATTGTTGATTTAACCAAGAGCCCATATTACCTTGTCTTCTCCCTTGTTTTAAATGCTTGCAGATTCCAGCTTAGTCCAATGCATGTGCACTATTATTATTATCCACACCGTTTGGTCGTGCGAGTGAAAGGCAATAATGACGATATATGATGGACTGATTGAGATGAGAGAAGCTGGTATGAACTCGACCTATCTTATTTTTGTAAATATGATTAGTTAATCGATCCTGATTCAGCCTATTATGAATAAAACATGTTTGCAATGACAATTAGAGATTATAGTTGCCCATGCCATGCTTAATTTACTTGGAGCTTATAATGGTTTACCTTGCATGCCAACATGCTATTAAAATGGTTGTGATGTGGTATAGGTGCTACCTCTTGAGCATGCGTTGGCTTTCCCTTGAGGAGGAATGGGTGATGCGGCAAAGTAGCGTAAGTATTTCCCTCAGTTTTTGAGAACGAAGGTATCAATCTAGTAGGAGACTACACGCAAATCCCTAGTACCTGCACAAACAATAAAGAACCTTGTAACCAACGCGATAAAGGGGTTGTCAATCCCTTCCCGACCACTTGCAAAAGTGAGATCTGATAAAGATAATAAGATAAATATTTTTGGTATTTTTGTTGTATAGATTGAAAAGTAAAGATTGAAAAATAAACTACGAAAAAAATAGCACGTTGGCGGGAGATTAATATGATGGAAAATAGACCCGGGGGCCATAGGTTTGACTAGTGGCTTCTCTCAAGATAGCAAATTCTACGGTGGGTGAACAAATTACTGTCGAGCAATTGATAGAAAAGCGCATAATTATGAGAATATATAAGCATGATCATGAACATAGGCATCACATCCGTGTCAAGTAGACCGAAACGATTCTGCATCTACTACTAATACTACACACGTCGACCACTATCCAGCATGCATCTAGAGTATTAAGTTCATAAGAACAGAGTAACACATCAGGTAAGATGACATGATGTAGAGGGATAAACTCAAGCAGTATGATATAAACCCCATCTTTTTATCCTCGATGGCAACAATACAATACGTGCCTTGCTTCCCTAACATCCTTTGGGAAAGGACACCGCAAGATTGAACCCAAAGCTAAGCACTTCTCCCATTGCAAGAAAGATCAATCTAGTAGGCCAAACCAAACTGATAATTTGAAGAGACTTGCAAAGATATCAAATCATGCATATAAGAATTTAGAGAAGCATCAAATATTGTTCATAGATAATCTTGATCATAAACCCACAATTCATCGGATCTCGACAAACACACAGCAAAAAGTATTACATCGAATAGATCTCCAAGAGAATCGAGGAGAACTTTGTATTGAGATCCAAAGAGAGAGAAGAAGCCATCTAGCTAATAACTATGGACCCGAAGGTCTGTGGTAAACTACTCACACATCATCAGAGATGCTATGGTGTTGATGTAGAAGCCCTCCATGATCGATTCCCCCTCCGGCGGAGCGCCGGAAAAGGCCCCAAGATGGGATCTCACGGGTACACAAGGTTGCGGCGGTGGGTAAAAGTGTTTCGTAGCTCTCCTGGATGCATGTTTTCAGGGTATAAGAGTATATATAGGCAAAAGAAGTAGGTCGGTGGAGCTACAAGGGGCCCACGAGGCTGGGGGGCGCGCCTACCCCCCTGGGCGCGCCTCCCTGCCTCGTGGCCACCTTGTTGCTTCCTTGACGTCCACTCCAAGTCTCATGGACTGCGTTTGTTCCATAAACGATCCTCGCAAAGGTTTCATTCCGTTTGCATTCCGTTTGATATTCCTTTTCTGCGAAACACTGAAATAGGCAAAAAAATAGCAATTTGCACTGGGCCTTCGGTTAATAGGTTAGTCCCAGAATAACATAAGAGTGCACAATAAAGCCCATTAAACATCCAAAACAGATAATATAATAGCATGGAACAATACAAAATTATAGATATGTTGGAGACGTATCAAGCATCCCCAAGCTTAATTCCTGCTCGTCCTCGAGTAGGTAAATGATAAATACAGAATTTTTGATGTGGAATGCTACCTAACATAATTTTCAATGTAATTTTCTTTACTGTGGCATGAATGTTCAGATCCGAAAGATTCAAGATAAAAGTTTAATATTGACATAAAAATAATAATACTTCAAGCATACTAACTAAGCAATTATGTATTCTCAAAATAACATAGCCAAAGAAAGCTCATCCCTACAAAATCATATAGTTTGGCCATGCTTCATTTTCGTCACACAAAAAATGCTCTCATCATGCACAACCCCGATGACAAGCCAAGCAATTGTTTCATACTTTAGTATTTCTCAAACTTTTTCAACTTTCACGCAATACATGAGCGTGAGCCATGGACATATCACTATGGGTGGAATAGAATATAATGATGGGGGTTGTGTGGAGAAGACAAAAAAGGAGAAAGTATCACATTGACTCGGCTAATCAATGGGCTAGGGAGATGCCCATCAATTGATGGCAATGCAAGGAGTAGGGATTGCCATGCAACAGATGCACTAGAGCTATAAATGTATGAAAGCTCAACAAAAGAAACTAAGAGGGTGTGCATCCAACTTGCTTGCTCACAAGACCTAGGGCATTTGAGGAAGCCCATTGTTGGAATATACAAGCCAAGTTCTATAATGAAAAATTCCCACTAGTATATGAAAGTGACAAAATAAGAGACTCTCTATCATAAATATCATGGTGCTACTTTGAAGCACAAGTGTGGAAAAAAGGGTAGTAGCATTGTCCCTTCTTTTCTCTCTTTTTTTCTTTTTTATTTGGCATTTATCTTTTTTTCATGGGACAATGCTCTATTAATGATGATCATCACACTTCTATTTATTTACAACTCAATGGTCACAACTAGATACTAGAACAAAATATGACTCTATATGAGTGCCTCCGGCGGTGTACCGGGATGGGCAATGAAACAAGAGTGACATGTATGAAAAATTATGCATGGTGGCCTTGCCACAAATACGATGTCAACTACATGATCATGCAAGGCAATATGACAATGATGAAGCGTGTCATAATAAATGAAACGGTGGAAAGTTGCATGGAAATATATCTCGGAATGGCTATGGAAATGCCATAATAGGTAGGTATGGTGGCTGTTTTGAGGAAGATATAAGGAGGTTTATGTGTGATAGAGCGTATCATATCACGGGGTTTGGATGCACCGGCGAAGTTTGCACCAACTCTCAAGGTGAGAAAGGGCAATGCACGGTACTGAAGAGGCTAGCAATGATGGAAAGGTGAGAGTGCGTATAATCCATGGACTCAACATTAGTCATAAAGAACTCACATACTTATTGCAAAAATCTACAGGTCATCAAAAACCAAGCATTATGCACATGCTCCTAGGGGGATAGATTGGTAGGAAAAGACCATCGCTCGTCCCCGACCGCCACTCATAAGGATGACAATCAAAGAGCACCTCATGTTTCAAATTTGTCACACAACGGTTACCATACGTGCATGCTACGGGACTTGCAAACTTCAACACAAGTATTTCTCAAAATTATAATTACTCAACTAGCAAAACTCTAATATCACCATCTTCATATCTCAAAACAATCATCAAGTATCAAACTTCTCAAGTGCGCTTTATATGAAAGTTTTTATTATACCCATCTTGGATGCCTATCATATTAGGAATAATTTTTTAGCCAAAGCGAATTACCATGCTATTCTAAAGGACGCTCAAAATAATATAAGTGAAGCATGAGAGATCAATAATTTCTATAAAATAAAACCACCACCGTGCTCTAAAAGATATAAGCGAAGCACTAGAGCAAAATTATCTAGCTCAAAAGATATAAGTGAAGCACATAGAGTATTCTAATAAATTCCGATTCATGTGTGTCTCTCCAAAAGGTGTGTACAACAAGGATGATTGTGGTAAACTAAAAAGAAAAGACTCAAATTGTGGTGGTTTTGTCACGGCAGATGTCCTCATGAAAGGACTTAGTCGTGGAGCCATCGCTACGGGTTAGCTTAAAGGGGTTAAAGAAGACAAGGGATGCACGAGGGTTTTATACTAGTTCGCCCCTTACGATGAAGGTAAAAACCTACGTATAGTTGTGATGGGATTATTGGGGTTTCGATGACCAGGGAGCAAATATGCTTGCCTGAGTCTCGAGTTGTTGTTTCCTGTCCTGGACCGCCACCGGGTCGTCCCCTTATATACACGGGTGGACGCCCGGCCGGTTTATAGAGTTTCGAGGCCGGCTCATACAAGTGTCCGGCTCGGTCTCTTTCTTTCCCTAACTTACAACACAAGTTATACAACTATGTCGGTTTACAACTATGGGCCCTAATCCGCCTCCGGGCTATGGGCCTCTAAGCTTTAATAGTAGAGCGACATCTTCTTTATCTTCATGGGCTTCAGTATGGATGAACGTGAACCGGCCCCTCCTGGGCGGTTTACACTCAGTAGTTATATCCCCAACATTAGGCCCCAGATTGATTTGAACCTGTTCATGTCAATCTTCAACACTTAGAAATATTCCTTGAACACTTTCTTGCAATCCTCATAAACCGTCGAGATGTCTACTCCTTGTAAACTTTGGTAAACTGCCATGACGTCATGTTCTGAAATCGTAATAAATCATTATGATGTCATCCCTGCATAAAAATATTCCCTTCATTTAATCTCCTGAAGATCGAGGCGACAACTGCGCCCCCTCTTGTCGCTTCAGGCTCCTCGATTCTCGCACCTGCCGCTTATCCTCTTACCTTTATAAATAATACCAGGGGTCCTTCCATTTTCCCCCTTGCCTTTTCGCATCTTCTTCCTCCTCGCGACCTCGAAGAGCTCAAGCACCGCCGCCGCCGTCGATCCTTGAATCTGCACCGACTAGGCCGCTGCATCAACCTGTTCGTACCAGAGCTCTTGCGACGCTCCTCCGCCGCCACGTGGCCCTGGTAAGTACTCCTTTCCTCAATTTATCGAATCTGCATTAGGGTTTCAAAGTTGTTCGGTGTTCATCAGCGTTCATCGGTGGTCATCTGCCTTCTCTCAGCATCTTGTTGAATCTGGCTAGCCCTGACAGCTTTATCCTTGTAGCCGAAGCCGTAGTTTTATGCCCCGCCATAACCTCTTGTTGTTCCTAGATGGATCTCATTTGGACTGCTGTTGTTCTACCACCGCCATTTTTAGGGCTCAGAAATTTTTTCTTTACTAGGCTGCGGCAGACCCAAAATTATAATACCATCTTGCAAAACCTGTTTCTCCAGTACTTAGTAAATTTCAGATATGCTTTCTTCCACTTGTGGGCGGTTTAACCTTTAAAAATGATAATCCGCCAGTTAGCATCCGCACTCCTATCCGGTTTATAGTGCATATATGTTTGAATTAATTCCCCCGGTTTAACACCGGTCTCTGCACATCAATCTTGAACCGTAAACCGGCTTTTGCACTTCCTTTACAGTCTGTTCTTAAAAATGGCCAAGCAATTCGCCTCTTGCAACTGGGTTCCTTCCCGGATCACAGAGACTCAACTCAACGGGTATGTTCTAACCAACGCTTTGGCCAAGAAAGAGGTTATTCATTGGCGAGTCCCAGGCCCTGAGTGCCCTCCTGAACCTCAAGATGGAGAAGTGGTAGTATTTATGCAGCATCTAGACCGGGGATTTAGTTCTCCCGGATCAAAGTTTTTCTGGGACGTGCTTGCCAACTTCCAACTCCATCCTCAAGGTATTGGACCAAACTCTGTGTCCAATATCTGTAATTTCCAAGTGTTCTGTGAAGTTTACCTTCAAGAAGAACCAACTGTCGAACTCTTCAGGGACTTCTTCCACTTAAACCACCGAACTGAATTCTCTGACGGTCCCAACACTGAACTTGGCAGAGTGTCGATTCAAAAAAGAAAAGAAGTTGATTTTCCTCATGCCAAACATCACAGCCACCCCAAATATTGGAACCAAACATGGTTCTATTGCCGGAACACTGCTCCTGCTGAAGAAAACCCTCTGTCGGGCTACCGTGCTCACCGGCTCAGCAATGGCCACCCACTACCTCAACGGCTCACTGCCAAAGAACGACAAATTTATGCACCTCAACTCGCCAAGCTCCAGGCTTTCCTAGCCAACGGTTTAACCGGCGTTGACCTTGTTCGTTGCTGGGTTTCGTGGGGTATCTTGCCTTTAAGCCGCCGTACCAAGTTGATGCATGAGTATACCGGGGACATCAAGGACCCTCAACGGCGCCATGAGATAGAAATAACGATGATGAAGTCACCGAGGCGTCAAGAAAATGCTGGATGAACCGATCGCTGAATGCAGCAAAAGCTGGGCTGCGTCCTTTAACACCTCAACAAACCGCCCGGTGTAAAAAAATTATCCTTCTACTTTTCTGGTCCATCTCCACTTTAATATTGTTCTGATAATTCTTTATCTATTCTTACAGGCCAAAGATCCTTTCTGGAAGAGGAAAACTTTGGACAAACCGTCAAAAAATCAAGAGAAACCGGCAAGGACTGCTCATGCCAAGGCCGTCAAGAAGCCAGCCAAGAAGAAGACCACCGACTCCTCTGAACCGCCTGAAGATGTTGATGATTCGGAACAAGAGGTAGAACTTGACTCCCTTGGCTCATTTTTCATACACCTTATTGACAACAACCATTACCAGGATGATGCGGAAGCTAGCCGTGCTGACAATGTTGAGGTAATCTCCCTTTCCTCCACTTCCGATCTTGTGCCAGTAAGAAAAATCCGTCGCGCAGTCCGGAAAGTGAAGCGCTCACATCCTTTCACACATTTGGATCCACAGCATCCTGAAGCTCGTCGCACAACCCGGCATAGTGGCCAGCAAGTCACTTCCTCCGGTTTACCAGACACTCCACTCCGGAAGCGTCGTGCAGAGGTCTTGTGTAATTCTATCAAGTCTTACCCCTTGGCGGGTTACTTCCGATACCCTCTTAATCCGTCTGACTCAAATTATCAGGTGACTTCTAACTCCTCATCTGGTGATTCATCAACCACGCAAATGCCTCCCCTGAAAACCGTCCCTGGGTACGTATAATAATGTTAACGTTGTCGTCTTGCGCCGGTTCACCATACTAATCCTCTATTGTCAATTTGCAGTGCCAAGGCCCGTTTTAGCAAGAAAGCAAATACCAATGCCCCTACTGATGATATTGAACCGGATAGGATCTCAGAAGGTACTAGCAGAGAGGTTGATGTCGCCATGGATGATCCGGTGCCACAAAGCCAGGCCACTGATGCTGATCCGCCTGAAGTCAATCCGGCAAGCCCTCATATCAATCCATCAAGTCCACAAGCCAATCCTCCACATCCAACTGCTGATCCGCCAAGCCCTGCCAAGACCGCAGACAAAACGGCAAGCTCAAATGCAGCGACTGATGACGTTGTGATTACCGGGACTGGCTATAATTCTCCTGGTAATCCTGTCACTTTGGCAAAGCACAGTGCCAAGGTGGAATCTGCTGTTGATGAGAAAGGCAAGTGGAAAACTGATGTGTCGAATTATGCTCATCTCTCCGCTCAGGAACTTCATTCTGGATACTTAAACCGCCTTTACACAAGCCGTGATTATGAGGCCGGTTTAGTCAACTTGATGAATGAGCGTTATGAGGTAACTTTCAAACACTTCATAAATTTTCTTTATACTGTATGACTCCATTGTAGCCCCCAAGGGCCGGTTTTATCTCTTCAAGATGAATCGGGACTTTCTGTTTCAAACTTGTTTTTGTTGAATTCCTTCATCTTTGAGTTTTCTGATCAAATATGCATTAGCCCCCAAGTGCTAAGATTAATACTTGTATTGAGCCTCGGGACTTTGAATGATAGTTAAAATAAAAAGCAATCCGCATTAGCCCCCAAGTGCCAAGCATATAACTTGATATGTGCTTGGGACTTTGAGAAAAAATCTTTAACATCTCTATCATCTGTCTTGTGTAGGCTGACTTAAATGTCAAAGATTCCCAGATTGCTGAGCTTCATGAAATCATTAAATCCCAGCAAGCAGAAACCTCCAAGGCCAAAGACGAACTGAAGGGCGCTTTGACTGCCATGGAACAAATGAAGGATGGTTTTAAAAGTGAATGGTCGGATTGGGAGACAGAGAAAACTGCTCTCTTAAAGCGGGCCGAAGATGCTGAAGCGGCCCTCAAACCGGTTGCAGAGGAGCTAACTGGGTTGAAACATCAAATCAATGCTATGACTTCAGCAATTTTTGGTATGTACCAGTTATCAACATCATCCTTAATCATTTGTGAAATTGGCTGGTTTAACAGGAACTTCTTAAACCGTTGCAGGTAGTCGGATTGCTCATCTAGGTTCTGACATGCGGATGAAGTTGAAGGCAGCATATACACTGGTAGAACAATTGTACACTGGTGCGCAACGAGTCATCTGTGCGGCCTCCTTCAACAAACCGGCTCCAACATTGATCAAGGATACCTTGACCAAATTATCCATGACGCCAGCCCAGATGGAAGAGATGACGCGATCTGCTGCAAGGGCTGGCGCTATAACAGCGTTGACACATGCCAAAGCGTGGATTTCCGATCTTGACCCGGCAGACATCGCAAAGGGTTATCCTGGTCAACAGGAGGATGGATCGGACTTTGACAATGAAGCCCTCAAAGTCTTGACCAAAGAGATGCGCCCACTGGCAAGCCAATTGGGTGAGGAGGCTGATTTATCTGTCTATCGGTCCAGCTATGATGCGGACAACAAACGTGTTGATGCAGCCGTGAAGGAAGTACAGAACCTAATCCCTCCAATCCGTAAGCACACCTATGCCCCTGACATTGAACCGTCCAACCTTATAAGCAACGAAGCTGTCTTTCAAGCCTTAGCCAGGATTGATTGGACCACCCTTGACTTCCAGCCACTGGGTGAGGAGGAGGAGGCTGAACCGATGCGTGATGATCCTTTAACTTCACATCAGCCTGATGCTGAGTCATAATCCGCCAGCCGGTTTAATTGTCACAGATAGTGTTGTGAGCAACAAACAATTATTCTTTTGGGCATCAAAAGTGCCGTGTAATAGGCTAGTTGAAATACTTTGATCTTCTGCCATCGTGCACTGCTACCTGATTTTGTTAATCCGGCATGATTGGTGCTACACATGTTTGATTTTCCTTGGTATTTCGTAGGAAATCCTGCCTTCTGCATGTTAAACATTTAAACATCTCCTGGCGGTTTACCGCCGGACGGGTTATGATACTCAATGTAGAGCCAGAATCTTTATAACCAAGGTTATAAAATACTGAAATATGAAATATATCATACCTGCGATATTAAATCACTTTTGTTGGTTGACCAACTTGCTTAGTAAGGGTGATAACCCGAACTTTGAATATTTGAGAACACCCACCGCAGTATGCTGGTACGTAATAAGTCATGCCGGGTTATGATAAACACCGGATGATCATCTTGGCGACGTATAGTCAATGCTAGACCGGAAAGATGTCGGTTCATCATTGAGTGTCAGCTTAACAGCTGATAACTGTAAACCACACCGGGTTAAGAAACACCGGGTTGAGGTGAAGATATATAGTCTGGCCGGGCCAAGAGACACCGATTTACCTTAAAACTTTATCAACAGAGATAAAATTTGCAAAAACAAAATCAAATAAAAACTTGTAGCCAAGGCTTTTCGAGGGCTGCCAGGCCCAAATGCGAGGCTTTTCGTGGGCTGCCAGGCCACTGAGTTAAACCATTTAACAAAGCCTTTTGAGATGGACCTCCAACTAACCAATCGTCGTTTTAACTTCGACAAGTTCAGGGTCTCTATGAGAGTAACTTGTCAAGCGTTAAGCAGGTCATGCGGGATTACGGATAGGAGTGTCTTACTTGATGAAAGCGAGTTAACCCGGGTTTTAGGTGAATACACGGGCTTCCAAGCCATGGGTGATACCGATTACAAGGTCCTTTCAAACTCTTTGTTACTTTACACAAAGAGCCCCAAGTAACTTTGTGAGCTATGCTCAATGGGTGTCTATGTTTGAGTTGCGCTTTTAGCAACAATACTCTCTTTGGCCCCTTGGGTGTGAAGCTCCCAAGCTATATTGTGGCATGATAGCGGTTTAATGGACAAAATAGGACATCGCTTTATGGCGAAGCCCCTTGTAACCAAGAAATATAGGAAGAACGACAGAGGCCCTGCTTGTAGCAAGGATGCTGGTTTATTATATTGATCATAATATATACATTGTTAAAATATGTACATAATAAGAGCCTATGGCTCAGGTGTAGTAAGGCCGTAAAAGAGCAATATTCCATGGCCGACGGGTCTCCTCCTCCGATTTGCTTGAGTCTTTGTGCTGCATAAGCGTCGATGAGGTAGTATGATCCGTTGTGCAGATTCTTCTGACCACAAAGGGCCCTTCCCAAGGTGGGGATAACTGTGCATATCGGTGCGATCTGGATGAGCGGAGCACTAAGTCGCCTTCTTGAAAGGTTCTTGTCCTAACCGGCGGTTGTGATAACGCCACAGGTCTTGCTGATAAACTGCTGAACGAGCCAACGCCATGTCCCTTTTTTCATCTAACAGGTCTAGTGCTTCTTGATGTGCTTGTTCGTTGTCCGCTTCAACATAATTGGCAACCCGAGGCGAGTCATGACGAATATCACTTCGGAGTACCACTTCTGCCCCATAAACCATGAAGAAAGGCGTATACCCTGTAGATCGGCTTGGGGTGGTGTTTATGCTCCATAACACAGATGGTAGCTCTTCCACCCAACAACCTGGTGTCCGCTTCAAAGGGACCATAAGCCGGGGTTTGATACCCTTCAAGATTTCTTGATTAGCTCTCTCAGCTTGACCATTAGTTTGGGGGTGAGCCACAGATGCAACATCAAGCCGAATGTGCTCTCGTTGACAAAAATCCTCCATCTCGCGTTTGGAGAGGTTCGTACCATTATCTGTGATAATGCTGTGTGGAAAGCCGAAATGGAAGATCACCTTTTTGATGAATTGAACCGCCGTGGCTGCGTCACACTTGCTTACTGGCTCTGCTTCAACCCATTTGGTAAACTTGTCAACCGCCACCAATAGGTGGGTCTTCTTATCCTTAGATCGCTTGAAGGGCCCGACCATATCAAGCCCCCAAGTAGCAAACGGCCAGGTGATGGAAATCATCCGTAGCTCCTGAGCTGGAAGATGAGCTCGTCATGAGAATTTCTGACAACCATCGCACCACCTTACCAAGTCCTCAGCATCAGCATGAGCCGTCAGCCAATAAAAGCCATGACGAAACACTTTAGCAACCAAAGATTTTGAACCGGCGTGATGACCACAGTCCCCTTCATGGATCTCTTGTAGAATCTCACGGCCTTCTTCAGGAGAAACACAGCGTTGGAACGCACCAGAAACACTGAATGGTGTAACTCGCCGTTGTGAACAATCATGGACTTAGATCCCGGATTATCTGCCTGGCCAAAACTTCATCTTCTGGCAACTCGCCCCAGTTTAGATACGCCAAGTATGGAACCGTCCAATCCGGAATGATATGTAAAGCAGCCACCAACTGTGCCTCCGGATCAGGAATAGCGAGGTCCTCCTCTGTAGGCAGTTGAACCGACGGGTTGTGCAGGACATCCAGAAAGGTATTGGGTGGTACCGGTTTCGTTGAGATCCCCGGCTTAAAGCATCAGCTGCCTCGTTTTGCGCCGATCAATGTGCTCCACTTGATAACCCTTAAAGTGGCCAGCAACAATATCCACCTCGCGTCGGTAAGCCACCATGAGCGGATCCTTGGAATCCCAAGTACCCGAAACTTGCCGGGCTACCAGATGCGAGTCTCCAAAGCATCGTATTCGGCTTAAGTTCATCTCCTTAGCCACCCGAAGACCATGGAGTAAGGCTTCATACTCAGCTGCATTGTTAGTACAAGGGAACATTAAGCGAAGAACATAATGAATTTTATCACCTCGAGGGGAAGTAAGGACAACTCCAGCCCCCGAGCCCTCCAATTGCCTGGATCCGTCAAAGTGAATAGTCCAGTATGTACTGTCCGGTTTGTCCTCCGGTATTTGCAACTCTGTCCAATCATTGATGAAATCCACAAGGGCCTGGGACTTGATTGCTGTTCGAGGCATATACTTCAAACCGTGTGTTCCAAGCTCAATGGCCCACTTAGCAATCCGCCGATTGCCTCCTGTTACGGATTATATCCCCAAAGGAGCAGAATCGACCCTTTGTGATGGGATGACCATGAAAGTCTTGTTTAAGCTTCGACTTGCCATAAAACCCCATACACCAGCTTCTGCCAATGCGGATATCTTTGCTTTGACTCAATTTGCACCTCGCTGATATAATAAACCGGCCTTTGAACCGGGTATTCCTTGCGCTCCACCACAATAGCTACATTGACAGCTCGGGCATTAGCAGCCACATATACCAGCAGTGGCTCCTTATCAACTGGAGCAGCAAGAACCGGCGGTTCAGCTAACTGCTTCTTCAAATCTTCAAACGCCGCATCAGCAGCATCGCTCCAGACAAAACTGTCTGTCTTCTTCAACATCTGATACAAAGGGATCGCCTTCTCTCCCAACCTGCTGATAAATTGGCTCAAAGCCGCAATACGACCCGCTAAACGCTGAACATCATTGATACATGCCGGTTTAGCCAGGGATGTGATAGCTTTGATTTTTTCCGGATTAGCCTCAATGCCTCGGTTGGGCACCAGAAAACCCAAGAGCTTGCCAGCCGGTACACCAAAGACACATTTAGCCGGATTGAGCATCATTTTATAAACTCTCAGATTATCAAAGGTTTCCTGCAAATCAGATATGAGTGTCTCTGTCTTCCTGGACTTGACCACAATATCATCCACATAGGCATGAACGTTGCGCCCAATCTGAGTATGAAGACAATTCTGCATGCAACGTTGATAAGTTGCCTGGGCACTCTTGAGCCCAAAGGGCATAGATACATAACAGAAGGCCCCAAAGGGAGTGATGAAGGCTGTCTTCTCCTGGTCCTTAACTGCCATTTTGATCTGATGATAACCAGAATAAGCATCCAAGAAACTCAAACGCTCACAACCTGCCGTTGCATCAATGATTTGATCAATACGAGGGAGGGCAAAGGGATCAGCTGGGCAAGCCTTGTTCAAATTTGTGTAATCCACACACATACGCCAAGTGTCATTTTTCTTAAGTACCAGCACCGGATTAGCCAACCACTCTGGGTGAAACACCTCTACAATGAACCCTGCTGCTAGTAGCCGGGCTACTTCTTCCCGAATGGCCTTCGCGCTCCTCATTAAGCGGCGAAGAAACTGTCGACGGTTTGAACTTGGATCAACATTAAGAGTATGCTCGGCGAGTTCCCTCGGCACACTGGCATGTCGAAGGTTTCCATGCAAAGATGTCCGGTTCTCACAGACGAACTTCGATGGTAGCGCTTTCCTATTTTGGATCCAAATTGGCGATGATCTGAACTGCTTGGATGAATCGCCAGGAACAAAATCAACCAACTTAGTCTCATCAGCCGATTTAAACTTCAAAGCCGGATCATGCTCCGTAGTGGGCTTCTTTAGAGAAGTCATGTCTGCCGGATCAACATTGTCCTTATAAAACTTCAACTCTTCCATTGCACAAACCTATTCAGCATATGCCGCATCACCTTCCTCACACTCCAAAGCAATCTTGCGGCTACCATGAACCGTGATGGTCCCTTTATGACCCGACATCTTGAGCTGTAGATAAACATAACACGGCCTTGCCATGAATTTAGCATAAACCGGCCGTCCAAATGAAGCATGGTACGGACTCTTGATCTTGACCACCTCAAAGGTTAGCGTTTCGGATCTTGAATCATAATCATCTCCAAAAACCACCTCCAGAGCTATCTTACCAACTGGGTAAGCCGATTTACCAGGCACCACACCATGAAAAACGGTGTTTGATGGTCTAAGGTTCTTATCTGTCAACCCCATACGCCGAAAGGTTTCATAGTACAAGATGTTGATACTGCTCCCTCCGTCCATGAGCACCTTGGTGAATTTATAACCTCCAACTTGTGGTGCAACCACCAAAGCTAGGTGGCCCGGGTTGTCAACCCGGGGCGAATGATCCTCCCTGCTCCAGACAATAGGCTGCTTAGACCAGCATAGGTAACGGGGCACTGCCGGTTCAACAGAGTTTACCGCCCTTTTATGGAGCTTCTGATCGCGCTTACACAAGCTGGTAGTGAAAACATGATACTGTCCACTGTTTAACTGCTTCGGGTTACTCTGATAACCTGACTGCTGCTGACTCCCTTGATTACCTTGCTGATTGTTACCACCTTGGTTGTTCTGATTGCCCTGGTTACTCTAAAACCCTGAGCTTGAACCGCCACCACCGTAACCCGGCTCGTGAAATCCTGGACCGGAACCTCCAGGTGGACCCTGATCATACCGGAAAAGATCAGAGTTTTTGAATTCCCTCCTAATGTGACAATCCTTCCAGAGATGTGTGGCTGGCGCCTCCTTTGTCCCGTGCTTTGGGCAGGGCTAGTTTAACAAGCGTTCCAGATTCATTCCTCCACCGCGCTGGGGCGGTTTACCCTTACGGCGCTGCGTATTACCCTGCATACTGGTGTTAGCCCCAAAATCGGAATTGTCCGCTTTATGCTTACCACTGTTTCCATGACCCGCCGGGTTGTGGTGCTGCCCCTTGGCGTTGCCGCTCTTCTTTCCCTTCCCTGTCTTATCATCATACGACTCGGGATCCTTGGTACTATCAGAGTCAGCATACTTTACTAAAGCGGCCATGAGGGTTCCCATATTAGTACAATGGCGTTTCATCCGTCCCAACTTCAACCTTAGAGGCTTAAACCGGCAATTGCCTTCCAAAGTTAGAACTGCGATGTCAGCGTTGATGCGGTCCATTGAATGCAAAATTTCCGAGACCCGGCACACCCACTGGGTTGTTGATTCTCCTTCCTCCTGTACACAGGCGGCCAAGTCCATAATCGACATGGGCTACTTGCATGCATCCTTAAAATTCTGGACAAACCGGGCTCTCAACTCGGCCCATGATCTGATAGAGTTAGCTGGTAGACTCTTTAACCAAGTACGAGCCGTCCCTTCTAACATCATGGTGAAGTACTTCGCACAAGCTGCATCATCCACATCTAACATCTCCATGGCCATCTCATAGCTTTCAACCCATGTTTCTGGAGGCAAACCGGCGGTGTAATTTGGCACCTTGCGCAGGCCCTTGAAATCTTTGGGTAGGCGTACGTTACGTAACGCTGGGACGAGGCACGACACCCCCAAAGAGCTAGAGGTAACTCCTGGCTCTCTTAACATGGTTGGACGAACTAGAGTAGGCTGACGAGCTTCATACTGCGCTGCTAACTCGGCCTCCCTGCATGCACGAGCCCGGTCCACCACCTCCTGAGCATCACCAGCACCCCCTGCCGGGTTGTGGCCGCGGGGCGGCTCCCGGTTTCCCGCATTGCTTGACACGGCTGGTTCATCCATATGCCTACTATAACTCCGGCTTGGACGAGGGGTGACATGAATCCAATCACGACTGTATGAATAAGCCTCCTATTGCACCAAGGCTGTCCGAAGAAGCTCCTTAACCCGACGCGTCTCGACCGCTGCCGGAGAATCGCCTTCAATTGGGATAGCCTCCAGCCGTGAAGCGGCAGCAACAAGATTGTCCATTGGAGTAGAATAATGACCCGGAGGCGTTGGGACAGGCTGTGTCACATTGTTCTGTCGAGGCGGATCCATCAAACGGGGTTGAACCAGAGCCCCCGCTCCAGGCGCCTCCGCCCGGTTTGCTACTGGCGGGTTGCTGGTCCCTGCACCTAGGGTGCCAAAGAGGTTCCTAGCATCATAAACCAGAGGCAGGCGAGACCAGTGCCTTCTCCTTAGGACTTCGTGCGACGCATTACGATCCAGCATAAGCGGTAGCCTGTGCATCCAGCGGCCGCTCGCGCCATCCCAGCATCCTCGGTGACAAATCGGCCTTGGCCTGAGTAATCTGATCCTTTACCTTCGTGATTTCTGCATTGTGCGCATCCTGATTCGCCGGGTTAACCTCCGCCATCAGTGTTGCCAACGCATCAAATAGATCAGATAAAACTTGAGCCGGCGGCCGCACAGGGCCTCCTGCCCCGGCGGCCGTTGCTGCTGCGGTCGAAGAGTGAAGCGCCGGCTGTGTACCGGCCATGAAGATTCCAACCCGGTTTGGTAGATCAGAGGGGTCCGGAATACTGTTGCCGTCGGAACAGCCTCCAATCCGGCCATCTTGCAGCCGATATAATGACTTGGTTTCTCCGGTTGATGACTCGTCGCCGGAATAGACGACGGCTTCACTACCAGATTCCGACCTGTCCTCGTATTCCCCTCCATGGATGACTCCCACGAAGGCACGCTTTATGGCAGGCTTGACCCGGGCAGATTGCGCATGCTGAGCCGTTTCGACGAGGTCGGTGCTGATGTCCGGCTCAGGGCCCGGCTCGCCGATCTTGCCAATGAAAACGTGTATGCCACCAAAGGGGACCCGGTACCCGTACTCGATTGAGCCGGCCTCGGGGCCCCACCCTGCATCGTCGATGTAGAGCTTGCCGCGATGACTTCTGGTCATCCGGCCCACTGCGTAACCCTTGAGTCCTTCGAAGCTGCCCTCCAAGAACTTGAAACCATCGTGCGATAGCCCCACGGTGGGCGTCAACTGTCGTGGTTTTGTCACGGCAGATGTCCTCATGAAAGGACTTAGTCGTGGAGCCATCGCTACGGGTTAGCTTAAAGGGGTTAAAGTGGACAAGGGATGCACGAGGGTTTTATACTAGTTCGGCCCCTTACGATGAAGGTAAAAGCCTACGTCTAGTTGTGATGGGATTATTGGGGTTTCGATGACCAGGGAGCAAGTATGCTTGCCTGAGTCTCGAGTTGTTGTTTTCTATCCTGAACCGCCGCCGGGTCGTCCCCTTATATACTCGGGTGGACGCCCGGCCGGTTTACAGAGTTATGAGGCCGACTCATACAAGTGTCCGGCTCGGTCTCTTTCTTTCCCTAACTTACAACACAAGTTATACAACTATGGCGGTTTACAACTATGGGCCCTAATCCGCCTCCGGGCTATGGGCCTCTAAGCTTTAATAGTAGAGCGCCATCTTCTTTATCTTCATGGGCTTCAGTATGGATGAACGTGAACCAGCCCCTCCTGGGTGGTTTACACTCAGTAGTTATATCCCCAACACAAATCATACTAGACGCTCCAAGCAAAACACATATCGTGTGGTGAATAAAAATATAGCCTCAAGTAAAGTTACCGATAGATGAAGACGAAAGAGGGGATGCCTTCCAGGGCATCCCCAAGCTTAGGCTTTTGGTTGTCCTTCAATTTTACCTTGGGGTGCCTAGGGCATCCCCAAGTTTAGGCTCTTGCCACTCCTTATTCCATAATCCATCAAATCTTTACCCAAAACTTGAAAACTTCACAACACAAAACTCAACAGAAAATCTCATGAGCTACGTTGGTGTAAGAACACAAACCACCACATTAAGGTACTGTAATGAACTCATTCTTATTTATATTGGTGTTAAACCTACTGTATTCCAACTTCTGTATGGTTTATACCCCCCGATATGTGCCATAGATTCATCAAAATAAGCAAAAAACACACGAAAAACAGAATCTGTCAAAAACAGAACAATATGTAGTAATCTGTATCAAACGCAAACTTCTGAACTCAGAAAAATTTGTAAAAATAGGACGACCTAGATAATTTTTTTTATTGATCTACTTCAATTGGAATCAGTATATTATCACTTTTTGGTGATTTTAACAAAAAATTTCGTGAGCAGAAAGTTTCTGTTTTTTCAGCAAGATCAAATAATTATCACCCAAGAAGATCCTATAGGTCTTACTTTGCACAAACACTAATTAAAACATAAAACCACATCTAACCAGAGGCTAGATGAATTATTTATTACTAAACAGGAAAAAAGCAAGTAACAAAAATAAAATTGGGTTGCCTCCCAACAAGCGCTATCGTTTAACGCCCCTAGCTAAAAAAACAAGAATAGATCTAGGTATTGCCATAATGATAAGGCAAATCACGAAAACTCATCTCATATTCCCTACGTTCAGCAGCAAGTTTTCTTTGTGGCAAGAAAAAGTAATCAAAAGGGCTAAATTTAATGGGACAAAAGTCCCCAAGATCAAGCTCGGGAGGTATGGATTCCTCCTTTGGCCCCTTATATTGCACAACTAATTCATCATTATAAGCATTCTTTTGGCAAAAAGTCATGGGACTTTGTTCAAGAGAAAAACCTAACCCATTGTTCTGAATAGCAAAATCATCATTAAGTTCAGAGATTCTATCAACTAGAACATCGGTAGGAACCTTCTTTCTAAGGTTTTCATTGTAAGCAACATGATCTAAAGATCGTAAACGCATTATGTCTTCTTGATTAAAAAGGATAGCTTCTATGGGAGGACGACCAGCGTCCACCCTATAATGCGCAAAAATTTCATTGTCCTCTTCCATTATAAATCTGAACTCATGTGCCAAAAAGATAGTTGCTACACGCTTAACAAAAGAATGCTCGATGTTGGAAAATTATAAAAAAATCCTTTGTATGCAAGGATGCATATGAATAAACTGTCTTTCAAATTCAACTATGAGCAAAGATATAGCATCCGCAAGACTACTAGTTCTATGAAGAATAGACCCACCCATAGTGAGCAGGGCACCGACACAAGTAAAGAAATCTTGAATAACTCCTTTCCCAATGATATTACCACTACCAATCCGATACTTTTTAGTGTGTAAAATAGTAGATTCTTCATGAGGATCATCAAAAGCATCAAAGTTTTCCATGTTATTACTATTATCCTTACTAATGATAACCTCCCCAGTTTCAGACATGAAGGCAACGAAATGCACAAAAAGCAAACACACAAACGATAAGCAAAAGGAAGCGAACGAAAAAGGGCGAATAAAACGGCAAGGGTGAAGTGGGGGAGAGGAAAACGAGAGGCAAATGGCAAATAATGTAATGCGAGGTAGAAGAGTTTGTGATGGGTACTTGGTATGTCTGGACTTGTGTGTAGATCTCCCCGGCAATGGCGCCAGAAATGGCTAGTTGACGGGAGATCAAATCTTGACTTGACTTGGCGCAAATCTCCCCGGCAACGGCGCCAGAAATCCTTCTTGCTACCTCTTGAGCATGTGTTTGTTTTCCCTTGAAGAGGACAGGGTGATGCAGCAAAGTAGCATAAGTATTTCCCTCAGTTTTTTAAAACGAAGGTATCAATCCAGTAGGAGACTACACGCAAATCCCTAGTACCTGCACAAAAAATCAAGAACCTTGCAACCAACGCGATAAAGGGGTTGTCAATCCCTTCACGGCCACTTGCAAAAGTGAGATCTGATAAAGATAATAAGATAAATATTTTTGGTATTTTTGTTGTATAGATTGAAAAGTAAAGATTGCAAAATAAGCGGATGAAAGAAATACGTTGGCGGAGATTAATATGATGGAAAATAGACCGGGGCCATAGGTTTCACTAGTGGCTTCTCTCAAGATAGCAAATTCTACGGTGGGTGAACAAATTACTGTCGAGCAATTGATAGAAAAGCGCATAGTTATGAGAACATCTAGGCATGATCATGAACATAGGCATCACGTCCGTGTCAAGTAGACCGTAACGATTCTGGATCTACTACTATTACTCCACACATCGACCGCTTTCCAGCATGCATCTAGAGTATTAAGTTCATAAGAATAGAATAACGCATTAGGTAAGATGACATGATGTAGAGGGATAAACTCAAGTAATATGATATAAACCCCATCTTTTTATCCTCGATGGCAAAAATACAATATGTGCCTTGCTGCCCCTGCTGTCACTGGGAAAGGACACCGCAAGATTGAACCCAAAGCTAAGCACTTCTCCCATTGCAAGAAAGATCAATCTAGTAGGCCAAACCAAACCGATAATTCAAAGAGACTTGCAAAGATATCAAATCATGCATATAAGAATTCAGAGAAGAATCAAATATTGTTCATAGATAATCTTGATCATAAACCCACAATTCATCCGGATCTCGACAAACACACCGCAAAAAGTATTACATCGAATAGATCTCCAAGAGAATCGAGGAGAACTTTGTATTGAGATCCAAAGAGAGAGAAGAAGCCATCTAGCTAATAACTAGGGACCCGAAGGTCTGTGGTAAACTACTCACACATCATCGGAGAGGCTATGGTGTTGATGTAGAAACCCTCTGTGATCGATTCCCCCTTCGGCGGAGCGCCGGAAAAGGCCCCAAGATGGGATCTCACGAGTATAGAAGGTTGCGGCGGTGGAAAAAGTGTTTTGCGGCTTTCCTGGATGTTTTCAGGGTATAAGAGTATATATAGGCGAAATAAGTAGGTCGGTGGAGCTACGAGGGGCCCATGAGGGTGGGGGCGCGCCTACTCCCCTGGGCGCGCCTCCCTGCCTCATGGCCGCCTTGTTGCTTCCTTGACGTCCACTCCAAGTCTCCTGGATTGCGTTTGTTCCAAAAACGATCCTCGCGAAGGTTTCATTCCGTTTGGATTCCGTTTGATATTCCTTTTCTGCGAAACACAGAAACAGGCAAAAAAAAACAGCAATTTGCACTGGGCCTTCGGTTAATAGGTTATTCCCAAAAATAATATAAGAGTGCATAATAAAGCGCATTAAACATCCAAAATAGATAATATAGTAGAGTGGAACAATAAAAAATTATAGATACGTTGGAGACGTATCAATAGGGTGGTATCCTTCTTTGAACGATTCGAGTGGCTTGACTTGGCACATGTTCACGCATGTAGTTGAAACAAAATCAGCATAGCCTCCATGATATTTATGTTCAAGGTGAATTATATCCTACTCATGCTTGCACTCAGTGTTGATTAATTTTAATGCATGTTCATGACTGTTGTCGCTCTCTAGTTGGTCGCTTCCCAGTCTCTTTCTAGCCTTCACTTGTACTAAGCGAGAACACTGCTTGTGCATCCACTTCCATAAACCCCAAAGTTATTCCATATGAGTCCACCATATCTTCCTATATACGGTATCTACCTGCCGTTCCAAGTAAATTTGTATGTGCCAAACTCTAAACCTTCAAATGAAACTCTGTTTTGTATGCTCGAATAGCTCATGTATCAACTAGGGCTGTCTATATCTTCTATGCTAGGTGGGTTATTCTCACGATGAGTGGACTCCGCTCATCACTCACGAGAAAATGGCCGGTAACCGGGATGCCCAGTCCCATGCTCAAATCAAAATAATTGCAAACAAAACTCCCCCAGGACTGTTGTTAGTTGGAGGCACCTGTTGTTTCGGGCAAGCCATGGATTGATGCTTGTTGGTGGTGGGGGAGTATAAACTTTACCATACTTTTTGGGAACCGCCTATTATGTGTGTAGCATGGAAGATATCGAGATATCTAGGTTGTTACGTTGACAATGAAAGTATGCCACTCAAAATATTATCTATCTCTGTTTGAAAACTCAAGCTCTGGCACCTCTACAAATCCCTGCTTCCCACTGCGAAGGGCCTATCCATTTACTTTTATGTTGAGTCATCATCCTATTATTAAAAAGCACCAGTTGGAGAGCACCGTTGTCATTTGCATGTATTAACATTAATTTACATTGAGTATGACTGGATCTCTTCTACCGTGAATTACAATGTCTAGTCAGTCCTTGATCTTCAGAGGTGCTCTGCATTTATGTTTTGCAATCTCAGAAAGGGCTAGCGACATACCATCTTGTTATATCATATTATGATTGTTTTGAGAAAGTGTTGCCATCCGAGATTTATTATTATTGCTCGCTAGTTGATTATGCCATTGATATGAGTAAACATGAGACCTAAATGTTATTGTGAATATGGATAGTTCATAATCTTTGCTAAAAACTTGAATGTTGGCTTTATATATTTGCAACAACAAGATCAAACAGAGTTTGTCAAAGTTTTTCTTTATCACTTTCAATTTTTCAACTGAATTGCTTGAGGACAAGCAAAGGTTTAAGCTTGGGGGAGTTGATACGTCTCCAATGTATCTACTTTTCCATACACTTTTGCCCTTGTTTTGGACTCTAACTTGCATGATTTGAATGGAACTAACCCGGACTGACGTTGTTTTCAGCAGAATTGCCATGGTGTTATTTTTGTGCAGAAATAAAAGTTCTCGGAATGACCTGAAACTTCACGGAGAATATTTTTGGAATAAATAAAAAATACTGGCAAAAGAATCAACATCAGGGGGCCCACACCCTGTCCATGAGGGTGCAGGGCGCGCCCACCCCCCTGGGGTGCGCCCCCTGCCTCGTGGGCCCCCTGAGACTCCACCGACGTCAACTCCAACTCCATATATTCAAGTTTGGGGAGAAAAATCAGAGAGAAGGATTCATCGCGTTTTACGATACGGAGCCACCGCCAAGCCCTAATCTCTCTCGGGAGGGCTGATCCGGAGTCCGTTCGGGGCTCCGAAGAGGGGAATCCGTCGCCATCGTCATCATCAACCATCCTCCATCACCAATTTCATGATGCTCACCGCCGTGCGTGAGTAATTCCATCGTAGGCTTGCTGGATGGTGATGGGTTGGATGAGATTTATCATGTAATCGAGTTAGTTTTGTTAGGGTTTGATCCCTAGTATCCATTATGTTCTAAGATTGATGTTGCTATGACTTTGCTATGCTTAATGCTTGTCACTAGGGCCCGAGTGCCATGATTTCAGATCTGAACCTATTATGTTTCACGAATATATGTGAGTTCTTGATCCTATCTTGCAAGTCAATAGTCACCTACTATGTGTTATGATCTGGCAACCCCGAAGTGACAATAATTGGGACCACTCCCGGTGATGACCGTAGTTTGAGGAGTTCATGTATTCACTAAGTGTTAATGCTCTGGTCCGGTACTCTTTTAAAAGGAGGCCTTAATATCCCTTAGTTTCCAATAGGACCCCGCTGCCACGGGAGGGTAGGACAAAATATGGCATACAAGTTCTTTTCCATAAGCACGTATGACTATATTCGGATTACATGCCTACATTACATTGATGAACTGGAGCTAGTTCTGTGTCAACCTATGTTATAACTGTTGCATGAGGAATCGCATCCGACATAATTATCCATCATTGATCCATTGCCGATGAGCTTTTCACATATTGATCTTTGCTTAATTACTTTTCTGTTGCCACTGTTACGATTACTACAAAATTGCTGTTGTTACTTTTGCCACTGTTACCATTACTGTAACACCCCGGATGTAACTTTCCATATTTGTAACTCCAACTCTTGCCATTTTCGGCATTGTGATATGATATTCCCTCCGTGGTTGGGTTTTTCTTCATTTTTGCATTTTGTCCATGTCATGTATTTCATATCATGTCATCATGTGCATCGCATTCGCATACGTGTTCGTCTCATGCATCCGAGCATTTTCCCCGTTGTCCGTTTTGCAATCCGGCACTCCTATGTCCCCCGGCGTCCCCTTTTACATTTTTCCGTGAGCGGGCACTAAACTTTCTCGGAATGGACCGAGGTTTTTCAAGTGGCCTTGGTACACCACCGGTAGACCACCTATCAAGTTTCGTGCCATTTGGAGGTCGTTTGGTACACCAACGGTTAACCGGGTAACCGCGAAATCCTCTTGTGTGTTGCAGCCCAACACCCCTTCAAAACATCCCAATAACCCATCTAAGTCACTTCCATGCTCTCCATCGTCGGATCACGATCGTGTGGGCTAAAACCACACCTCATTTGGAGCTTCCTAGCTCCTTCTACCTATAAAACACCCCTCCCGAAATCCGGATCAATTCCACCTAACCCTAGGCGAAATCCCTCCTCCGCCGCGGACACGTCCGGATCGGACGGACGCGTCCGTCCGCCGCCGCCGTCAACGCGTGCCGCCACGTGGCGGGCGCGCCCACATCGCCGCCCGGCCGCGCAGAACTCGAGGCCAGCCAGCCCTCCGCGCTGGCCAGACGCCGCCTCCCGCTGCTTCCTCCCGACGCCGCCCGGATCGCCCGAGCCCGTCGCCAGCCATCCCGTCGCCCGGCCGCCGACCTCCGCCGATCGCCGCCCTGCCCAGCGCCGCCCGCTCCTCCCAACGCCGCCCAGCGCCCTCGTCGCCGCCCGGCCAGATCCGGCCGCTGGAAGGCCGGATCCGGCCCGGAGGAGCTCCGCCGGCCGCCCCTTCCTCCATCACCGGCGAGCCGCGCCTCGCCTCGGTTCGCGCGCTCGATCCAACGAACCCTAGATCGGTGAAGGTTGACCTCCGAAATCCTCCAAGTCATTTTTTTTCAGTAATTTTGTTGTCATGTTCATCGCATCATAACTCTATGCATATTGCTCTGTTTCGTGCGTGTAGCATACCGAATTGTTCGTCTCGACGAGTACATCATTTCATCTCATTGCATCATTTTAATTTGAGCTCATCTTGATGCCCGAAATGCTGTTGGAAGAGGGCTATGTGATGTTAGTTTCAGATTCTTATCAGAACATGCACTTTTGTCATTTTTGCCATGATTGATGTGTGCACCCTATGAACTTGAGCCCTACATGTGTTTTGTAATATGACATGCCATATTTACAGGGGTGTATTTCATGTATTTTTGTGATCTCGGTGGTGACTATCACAAGCATGCAAACTAGGCTTCATGATGTTGCTGATTTCAGCCTATTACTGCTTGTTATTTTTATGCTATGTAAACTTGATGCTCTGAGAGAGATCCATGCATATTTTGAGATACTTCAGTAAGGATGTTTTGAACATATGGTTATGCTCTATCCATCCATGCCCTTGTTTGCAATTATGGAGTGACATAGCTTGAGTCAATCGAGCTCTACTTTTGCTATAAAATGTTTCCTGGCAGATTGTTTGCATGTTATTCAATTTTGCCAAGGTTGTTGTAGTTGATCCGTGTATGCTATGAGGTTGTTCTTGCCATGTATAACTTCTATGCCATGTATTCTTGATGGATGTATGCTTAGCTTATCATGAAATGCTCTGTAGTGAGTGCATCGAGCTCTTAAACATGCCTACTTGTTATCTGTTTTTACCATGTCCAGTTTTCTGCTAAGTCTGAAATCTGTAATGAAACTTGCTATGTTTACGTGGGTGCCATCATATCTTCTGATCCTTTTTGGCTCATGGTCAGTAAAGGACTTTTGTTCTATGCATTTAGTAGTATCATGCCATGCCTTAAGTTTCTATGATATGTTCGTGTAGCATGATGTTTGCTTGCTCTGAACATTGCTTCCTGATGCTGTTTCTGCCATGTTCAGTTTCTCACTAAGTCTGTGAAGCTGATATATTTTGCACTTTTGCCATGCTTGTTTGGACCTGTTATGGTGTGAATTAGCCGTAGATCAGTGTTCATATTTTTTCAAGAATCTTGAGTAGATCACCGCCATATGCTTTGTTGGTACGTTTGGATGCAGTAGCTTAATTTATTGTTGCTTGCTATGTGGCATCATGTTGTTAATGGCAGATTTGTGCCATTCTTGTTTTGCTTGTCATTTGCAAACCGTGCATCCGATTCCGGTGATCTTTATATCGATTTCAACCGAAATCATCTCACCTTTCCAGCGGAATACTTGGTTTGCCAAGTTGATGCATTTTTCATCATTTTTTCTCCGGAGCACGCATACGCATTGCATCTCACATCTCGCATATCATGCCATGTATTGCATCATTTTGTTTGTGCATCGCCCATGATTGATTGTTGGTCCTTTGCTTGTGTTCTTGCTTTGGGTAGAGCCGGAGGCGAGTGCGTGAGCGAGGAACCTGTTGAGAACGCTTACGAGGATCAAGCTTTCGACAACTCGAGAACCTTGCGAGCAAGATGACCATACCCTCGAAATCACTTCTATCTTTGCTTGCTAGATGCTCCCTCTTTTGCTATGCCTATGCTACGTTACCTACCACTTGCTATATCATGCCACCCATATTGCCATGTCAAACCTCTAACCATCCTTTCCTAGCAAACCGTTGTTTGGCTATGTTACCGCTTTGCTCGGCCCCTCTTATAGCGTTGCTAGTTGCAGGTGAAGATGAAGTTGGTTCCATGTTGGAACATGGATATTTTGGGATATCACGATATCTCTTATTTTAATTAATGCATCTATATACTTGGTAAAGGGTGGAAGGCTCGGCCTTATGCCTGGTGTTTTGTTCCACTCTTGCCACCCTAGTTTCCGTCATACCGGTGTTATGTTCCTTGATTTTGCGTTCCTTACGGTTGGGTGATTTATGGGACCCCTTGACAGTTCGTCTTGAATAAGACTCCTCGGCAAGGCCCAACTTTGGTTTTACCATTTGCCACCTAAGCCTTTTCCCCGGGTTTTCGCGAGCCGAGGGTCATCTTTATTTAACCCCGGACGGTGCTCCTTGAGTCTTGGCCCAACTGGCGATGTCGGCGCCCCTGGCAATCAGGTCTATGCCAACCCGACGTCTTGCCCATCCGGTGTGCCACGAGCGAGATATGTGCAGCTCCTATCGGGATTTGTCGGCACATTCGGGCGGCTTTGCTGGTCTTGTTTTACCATTGTCGAAATGTCTTGTAGTCCGGGATTCGAGATCGATCGGGTCTTCGGTAGAAGGAATATCCTTCGTTGACCGTGAGAGCTTATAATGGGCTAAGTTGGGACACCCTGCGGTATTATCTTTGAAAGCCGTGCCCGCGGTTATGAGGCAGATGGGAATTTGTTAATGTCGGTTGTAGAAAACCCGAAGTTGACCTTAATTAAAATACATCAACCGCGTGTGTAACCGTGATGGTATCTTCTCGCGGAGTCCGGGAAGTGAACACGATGTTGGAGTTATGTTTGGCGTAAGTAGTTTCAGGATCACTTCTTGATCGCTACTAGCTGCACGATTGTGCCTTGCTTCTCTTCTCGCTCTCTTTTGTGAATGTAGCCACCATATATGCTAGTAAACTTGCTGCAGCTCCACCTCACAACTCTGTCCTTCCTATAAGCTTAAATAGTCTTGATCTCGCGGGTGTGAGGTTCTTTGAGTCCCGTGACTCACAGATTCTACCAAAACAGTTGCAGTGCCGGCGATGCGGTCACGGTGGCGCAACCGAGCTCAAGTGGGAGTTCGACGAGGCGTGGTCGTTACTATGTGTCTTTCACGATGATCGATAGTGGAGCCAGTTGGGACGATCGGGGATCTGTGTAGCATTTGGGGTAGTCTTCCTTTATTTTGGTTCCATAGTCGGACCTTGGCGTAATCTGGATGATGGATGTTTATTTATGTATTGTGTGAAGTGGCATTGTAAGCCAACTATGTATCTCTTTCCCTTATGTATTACATGGGTTGTGTGAAGATTACCTCACTTGCGACATTGCTTTCAATGCGGTTATGCCTCTAAGTCGTGCCGACACGTGGGAGATATAGCCGCATCGAGGCGTTACAAGTTGGTAATCGAGCCATCCCGACTTAGGAGCGGCGTTGTTGAGTCTAGAACAAAATGTTTTGAGTCTTAGGATTATATATATCGGAGAGTAGGATTCTTTTTACTCCCAGTCCTTCGTCGCTCTGGTGAGGTCTCTGACGTAGAAGTTTTGTGACGAGAACATTGTTCTTGGTGCCTCCTGACATTTAGGGGTTGTGGCGGTGTCCGGGGAGTTGAGCTCCGAGGTGTTGTCGTCACAATTTTATCGTTGCAGTTCTGGAATACGAGCTTTGCCGACATCGAAAATCTCTTTTATGCAGTTGTTGGTGAGATAACCCGATAACCCGATCTTTGGGCGAGCTCGGGAGTATTGCCATGACTTCGTATAACGGATGCTTTTGAAGGTCGAGGTACACGATTTCGAAGGTTTCTTGGTTATGTGTTGACGGATGGATACAGCTGGATCTAGGTATTGTTAGTTTGGGTGATATATTTTGTGTCCCTGTATCCCCAACACCTGATTGCATAACCAGAAAGTTTGGGAGTTTATAGGTGGGATTCAAGTAGCTCTTAGCATTTCTTCCCGCAGATATTTGGTTTGCGATTGGGTAATCCTTACCACTTATTTGTTCGATCGTACCTTGTTTTTTTCATCAACCCTTAATCAAGTGGCTTCTCACCTTAATGGGCGTGTGATGTTAGCTTTTGGAATTCATTCGTTCATCCTTGTTGAATGTTTATTGTGAAGACTATATGTTGCAATTTCTATCCGTTGATTCAACTTGTCTATCTGTCTATCAAAGTGCTAACGGATGTCACCCTCTTGAGGATGGCTCCGTAGCGTCTGAATCCGGAATGCAATGATGGGAGTCGGTCGAACCCTCCACCTCCACCTCCGCCTCCGGAGGCATGGCAACTATCATGGCAGCCACCAACGCAAATGCTCAGATTATTTTGCAACTCTTGCAAGAGCGTACCCAAGGGCAAGGCAACCAAGGAAATCAAGGCCAAGGCAACAACCAGCCGCACTTTGCTACCCTCAATCAGTTCCTCGCTAATCAGCGAAGTCTTTCAACTTACGTGCCGAGGCCACAGACGCCGACGATTGGCTTGTGGACATCTGCAAACATTTTGAATGTAGCAATGTCGGACCTGCGGACTTTGTCAAGTTTGCTTCGTTTCAACTCAAGGACCAAGCTGCGAGTGGTATCGGCAATACAAAGATTCGAGAGGAGGTCGTGTAATTACAGGATGAGTTCGCCGAGACTTCAAAGCTCACCACATTCCGCAAAGTGTTGTTGAGAGCAAGCGTGAGGAGTTCCGCAATCTCAAGCAAGGCAACATGTCGTGTATCAATACAATATCCAGTTCGAGAAACTTCGCTAAACCGCTAAGCAAGGCGTCCACGATGAAAAGAGTATGATCTATCAATTCAGAGGTGGCCTCGGAGAAGATCTGCAATTAGCTCTCGTGCTTTTGAGCGGAAAAGTATGATGAATTCTACAACATGGCTTTGAAGCAAGAAGCTGCCCAACTCAAATGTGAGGCTTCTAAGAAGAGAATCGGGGATGCAGTTCAGTCTTCTTCTTCCTCTCAAGTGGCAGCTAAGCAGCGAAGTTCTGGTTGCCTCCTCCTCCTCCGTTCCGTCGGCCTTATCGTGAGAAGAACTCAGGTGGTCGTGGATCTTCCCACCCGCCCAACCCAGGCTATCGAACAAGTCTAATTCTCAAGCTCCAAGGTCAAATGCTCCTTATCACCGTCCGCTCTCGGAGGTGACTTGCAACAAATGTCGTGAGAAAGGTCACTATGCGAACAAGTGCTTCAACCAAAGGCGCCTTCCGCCTCCTCCTCTGTGAGATCTTCCAGCAATGCGGTGGTCAAGCATAATCCCAAGTCTGCAAAGGTGAACATGATGAATGCAGCAAGCGGAAGGATTCTTCGATGTGATAATGGGTAATCTCTCGATTAATGATATTCTGCAAAAGTCTTATTTGATCCTGGTGCATCGCATTGTTTCATGTCAAGATCGTTCTTTGCAAAGAATGATTTTACTTGGTCTTACCTAGATAAACCTTTGGGTGTTGTTTCTCCAGGGAAGTCAATGAGAGCCAACTCAATAGTTCATGATGTCTCTATCAAGATGGGCGACTATAAGTTTCTATCTAAACCATTTGTCCTTGGTGACTCGGATATTGATCTAATTCTCGGGATGGACTGGCTTTCTCAGCACAAAGCTCAGCTTGATTGTGCTGCCAGGGAAATTCAATTGACTCACTCTTCTGAGGATGTGATCATCTATGCCGCTCGTGATGAAACCATTTGGTTGTTTACTCTCAATGAGAAGGGCGAGTTGAATGCTATCTCTCAGATTCCAGTCGTTTGTGAGTATCAAGATGTTTTTCCAGAAGAGCTCCCGGGTATGCCTCCTCACCGGCCAGTTGATTTCGTTATCGTTCTTGAGCCTGGCACGGAACCCGTTTGCAAGTGTCCATACAAGCTTGGACCTAATGAGCTGAAGGAATTGAAGAAACAGCTCGATGAACAAGAGCGTCTGGGTCTGATCAGACCGAGTTCATCTCCTTGGGGTTGTGGTGTTCTTTTTGTCCAGAAGAAGGATGGCACGGACCGACTTTGCGTCGATTACCGTCCATTGAACAAGAAGACTATCAAGAACAAGTATCCACTTCCCAACATCAATGAGCTTTTCGAGCAACTCAAAGGTGCTAAAGTGTTCTCCAAGCTTGACCTTCGTATGGGTTATCATCAAATTCGCATTCGTGAACAAGATATTCCCAAGATAGCATTGAGAACAAGCTTTGGTTCTTATGAATATCTTGTCATGTCTTCGGCCTTGTCAATGCTCCTCCAACATTCTCTCGAATGATGAACTTCATCTTCAACCCTACACCAATGAATTCGTCTTGGTCTATCTCGATGATATTTTGGTCTTCTCCAAGAATAAGAAGGATCATGCCAAACATTTGCGATTGGTGCTCGACAAGTTCAGAGAGCATCAATTCTATCTAAGTTTTCCAAATGTGAATTTTGGCTTGATGAAGTGCTTTATCTTGGTCACATCATCTCCGCCAAGGGCATCGCTGTTAACCCGAGAAGGTGTCTGCAGTTGTGAATTGGGAACCTCCTCGAATGTCAAGCGACTTCGAGTTTTCTTGGACTTGCAAGCTATTGCGAAGATTCGTTGAGAATTTCTCCAAGATTTCAAAGCCTCTTTCCAACCTCCTCCGAAGCATGTGAAGTATATACGGTCTCCCGAGTGTGACGTTGCTTTCAATACTCTCAAAGAGAAACTCGTCACAGCTCTGTCTTAACTCCTCTGATGAATCCAAGCCATTGAAGTTTTACGTGATGCTTCTCTTCAAGGTCTCGGTGCTGTGTTAATGCAAGAGAAGAAAGTTGTGGCCTATACCTCTCGTCAGTTGAAGCCCAACGAAAAGAACTACCCCACTCACGATCTTGAGTTGGCGGCAATTGTCCATGCATTAATAACATGGAGACATCTCTTGTTGGGAAGGAAAGTGGACATATTCACCGATCACAAGAGTCTCAAGTATATCTTCACTCAACCCAACCTCAACCTCAGGCAAACTCGATGGGTCGAGATGATTCAAGAGTACAACCCAAGTATTGAATATACTCCGGGCAAGGCCAATGTGATTGCAGATGCTTTGAGCAGGAAGGCTTATTGCAACAGTTTAATCCTAAGCCCTTCCAACGGACCTTTGTGAAGCTTTCCATAAGCTGAATCTTCAAGTTGTTCCTCAAGGCCTTCTTGCCAACCTCATAGTCTCTCCTACTTTGGAAGACCAAATTCGTGAGGCTCAACTCCTGGATACCATGGTGAAAAAGGTGAAGCGTGGTATCGACAAGGGCATTTCAAGTACAAGTGCTTCCACATTGATGACAAAGATACTCTTTTCTTGAGGACGGATTGTGGTTCCAAAGGGTGATCTCGTAAAGTCATTATGAGCGAGGCACACAATTCCCTTCTATCCATTCATCACGGAAATGCGAAGATGTACCATGACCTCAAGCGATCGTATTGGTGGACTCGAATGAAGCGAGAAATTGCTCAATTCGTGAATGAATGTGATGTCTGCCAAAGGGTGAAAGCAGAACACCAACGACCAGCTGGTCTCCTCCAACCTCTTGCTATTCCAGAATGTAAGTTTGATCATATCGAGATGGACTTCGTGACTGGATTTCCTAAGTCCAAGCGTGGAAATGATGCTATCTTCGTTGTCATTGACAAGCTTACTAAAGTGGCTCATTTTCTTCCAATCAAAGAATCTATCACAGCAGCTCAGTTGGCAGAGCTATACACATCCAGGATTGTCTCCTTGCACGGCATTCCACAATTGATCTCTTCAGACCATGGCAGCATCTTTACTTCTAAGTTCCGGGACTCCTTTCAGAAGGCCATGGGCACCAACATTCGTTTCAGCACAGCTTTCCACCCTCAAACAAGTGGCCAAGTCGAGCGAGTCAATCAAATCCTCGAAGATATGCTCAGGGCTTGTGTCATTTCCTTCGGTATGAAATGGGAAGATTGTCTTCCATATGCGAGTTCTCCTACAACAACAGCTTCCAAGCGAGTTCGGCAAGGCCCCATTCGAAATTCTCTATGGCGAAAGTGCCGTACTCCTCTCAATTGGTCGAGACAGGTGAGCGCCAACTTCTTGGCAGCGACTTGATCACGAAGCGAAGAAATGTGCAAAGTCATTCGTGAGAATCTCAAAGCAGCATAATCGCGCGGAAAACTATTATGATGACAAGCACCGTGATGTGGCTTTTGAAATCGGAGACCATGTCTACCTCCGTCTCTCAATGAAAGGCACTCGTAGCCCGGTATCAAAGGAAGCTTGCCCCTAGATCGTGGTTCCTTTCAAGATCATTGGCAAAAGAGGCGATCTCGCCTATCAACGAGCTTCCGTCCAACCCGCGAGCGTGCACGATGTGTTTCACGTGTCACAGCCGCAAGTGCTTCAAGACTCTGACGCACTATCAACCGAAGAAATTGACCTCCAAGAAGATCTCTCTTATCATGAGCACCCGTTGCTATTCTTGAAGAAACCGGCGCAAGACTCGCAACAAGTCAATCAAATTCCTGAAAGTGAAGTGGTCACACCATTCCGACCGAGAAGCCACACAGGGGCGTGAGGATCACCTCCGTCGAATATCCGGAGTTCTTTCAGTCCTAGATCTGGGGCGAGATCCTCTTGTAGTGGTGGAGTGTTGTAACACCCGGATGTAACTTTCCATATTTGTAACTCCAACTCTTGCCATTTTCGGCATTGTGATATGATATTCCCTCCGTGGTTGGGTTTTCTTCATTTTGCATTTTGTCCATGTCATGCATTTCATATCATGTCATCATGTGCATCGCATTCGCATACGTGTTCGTCTCATGCATCCGAGCATTTTCCCGTTGTCCGTTTTGCAATCGGCACTCCTATGTCCCCGGCGTCCCTTTTACATTTTTCCGTGAGCAGGTACTAAACTTTCTCGGAATGGACGAGGTTTGTCAAGTGGCCTTGGTACACCACGGTAGACCACTGTCAAGTTTCGTGCCATTTGAAGGTCGTTTGGTACTCAGCAGTTAACCGGGTAACCGCGAAATCCTCTTGTGTGTTGCAGCCCAACACCCCTTCAAAACAGCCCAATAACCCATCTAAGTCACTTCCATGCTCTCCGTCGTCGGATCACGATCGTGTGGTAAAACCGCACCTCATTTGGAGCTTCCTAGCTCCTTCTACCTATAAAAACACCCCCTCCCCCGAAATCCCGGATCAATTCCACCCCTAACCCTAGACGAAATCCCTCCTCCGCCGCTGGACACGTCCGGATCGGACCGGACGCGTCCGTCCGTCGCCGCCCGTCAACCATGCGCCGCCACGTGGCGGCGCGCGCCCCCATCGCCGCCGGCCGGCGCCAGACCCGCGAGGCCAGCGCCAGCCCTCCCGCGCTGACCGGGCTGCCGCCTCCGCGCCGCCGGATCGCCCGAGCCGTCGCCCGGCCATCCCATCGCCCGGCCGCCGCCCCTGCCCAGTGCCGCCCGCTCCTCCAGCGCCGCCCGCGCCCTCGTCGCCGCCCGGCCAGATCCGGCCAGCAGGAAGGCGGATCCGGCCGGAGGAGCTCCGCCGGCCGCCCCTTCCTCCATCACCGGCGAGCCGCGCCTCGCCTCGGTTCGCACGCTCGATCCAACGAACCCTAGATCGGTGAAGGTTGACCTCTGAAATCCTCTAAGTCATTTTTTTCCAGTAATTTTGTTGTCATGTTCATCGCATCATAACTCTGTGCATATTACTCTGTTTCGTGCGTGTAGCATACGAATTGTTCGCCTCGACGAGTACACCATTTCATCTCATTGCATCATTTTAATTTGAGTTCATCTTGATGCCGAGATCTGTTAGAAGAGGGCTATGTGATGTTAGTTTGATTCTTATCGGAACATGCACTTTTGTCATTTTGCCATGATTGATGTGTGCACCCTATGAACTTGAGCCCTACATGTGTTTTGTAATATGCCATGCCATCTTTACAGGGGTGTATTTCATGTATTTTGTGATCTCTGTGGTGACTATCACAAGCATGCAAACTAGGCTTCATGATGTTGCTGATTTCAGCCCACATTCTCTTTGTTATTTTTATGCTATGTAAACTTGATGCTCAGAGAGATCCATGCATATTTTGAGATACTTCATAAGGATGTTTTGAACATATGGTTATGCTCTATCCATCCATGCCCTTGTTTGCAATTATGGAGTGACATAGCTTGAGTCAATCGAGCTCTACTTTTGCTATAAAATGTTTCCTGGCAGATTGTTTGCATGTTATTCAATTTTGCCAAGGTTGTTGTAGTTGATCCGTGTATGCTATGAGGTTGTTCTTGCCATGTATAACTTCTATGCCATGTATTCTTGATGGATGTATGCTTAGCTTATCATGAAATGCTCTGTAGTGAGTGCATCGAGCTCTTAAACATGCCTACTTGTTATCTGTTTTACCATGTCCAGTTTTACGCTAAGTCTGAAATCAGAATGAAACTTGCTATGTTTACGTGGGTGCCATCATATCTTCTGATCCTTTTTGGCTCATGGTCAGTAAAGGACTTTTGTTCTATGCATTTAGTAGTATCATTCCATGCCTTAAGTTTCTATGATATGTTCGTGTAGCATGATGTTTGCTTGCTCTGAACATTGCTTCTCGATCTTTGTTTACGCCATGTTGGTTTCTCACCAAGTCTATGAAGCTGATATATTTTGCATTTTTGCCATGCTTGTTTGGACCTGTTATGGTGTGAATTAGCCATAGATCACTGTTCATCTTTTGTCAAGCATCTTGAGTAGATCACTGCCATATGCTTTGTTGGTACGTTTGGGTGCAGTAGCTTAATTTATTGTTGCTTGCTATGTGGCATCATGCTGTTAATGGCAGATTTGTGCCATTCTTGTTTTGCTTGTCATTTGCAAACCGTGCATCCGATTCCGGTGATCTTTATATCGATTTCAACCGAAATCATCTCACCTTTCCATCGGGATACTTGGTTTGCCAAGTTGATGCCTTTTTCATCATTTTTCCTCCGGAGCACGCATATGCATTGCATCTCACATCTCGCATATCATGCCATGTATTGCATCATGTTGTTTGTGCATCGTCCGTGATTGATTGTTGGTCCTTTGCTTGTGTTCTTGCTTTGGGTAGAGCCGGGAGACGAGTACGTGAACGAGGAACCTGTTGAGAACGCTTACGAGGATCAATCTTTCGACAACTCTGAGAACCTTGCAGGCAAGATGACCATACCCTCGAAATCACTTCTATCTTTGCTTGCTAGATGCTCGCTCTTTTGCTATGCCTATGCTACGTTACCTACCACTTGCTATATCATGCCACCCATATTGCCATGTCAAACCTCTAACCATGCTTTCCTAGCAAACCGTTGTTTGGCTATGTTACCGCTTTGCTCGGCCCTCTTATAGCGTTGCTAGTTGCGGTGAAGATGAAGTTGGTTCCATGTTGGAACATGGATATTTTGGGATATCACGATATCTCTTATTTTAATTAATGCATCTATATACTTGGTAAAGGGTGGAAGGCTCGGCCTTATGCAGTGTTTTGTTCCACTCTTGCCACCTAGTTTCCGTCATACGGTGTTATGTTCCTTGATTTTGCGTTCCTTACGGTTGGGTGATTTATGGGACCCCTTGACAGTTCGCTTTGAATAACACTCCTCCAGCAAGGCCCATCTTTGGTTTTACCATTTGCCACCTAAGCCTTTTCCCCGGGTTTCGCGAGCCCGAGGGTCATCTTTATTTTAACCCGGACGGTGCTCCTTGAGTCTTGGCCCAACTAAGCGATGTCTGGCGCCCCTGGGCAATCCAGGGTCTATGCCAACCCGACGTCTTGCCCATCCGGTGTGCCCTGAGAATGAGATATGTGTAGCTCCTATCGGGATTTGTCGGCACATTCGGGCGGCTTTGCTGGTCTTGTTTTACCATTGTCGAAATGTCTTGTAGTCCGGGATTCGAGATCGATCGGGTCTTCGGTAGAAGGAATATCCTTTGTTGACCGTGAGAGCTTATAATGGGCTAAGTTGGGACACCCTGCAGGTATTATCTTTCAAAGCCGTGCCCATGGTTATGAGGCAGATGGGAATTTGTTAATGTCGGTTGTAGAAAACCCGAAGTTGACCTTAATTAAAATATATCAACGCGTGTGTAACCGTGATGGTCTCTTCTCGCGGAGTCCGGGAAGTGAACTGATGTTGGAGTTATGTTTGGCGTAAGTAGTTTCAGGATCACTTCTTGATCGCTACTAGCTGCACGACCGTGCCTTGCTTCTCTTCTCGCTCTCTTTTGCGAATGTAGCCACCATATATGCTAGTCGCTGCTGCAGCTCCACCTCACAACTCTGTCCTTCCTATAAGCTTAAATAGTCTTGATCTCGCGGGTGTGAGGTTGCTGAGTCCCGTGACTCACAGATTCTACCAAAACAGTTGCAGGTGCCGGCGATGCGGTCAGGTGGCGAACCGAGCTCAAGTGGGAGTTCGACGAGAGCGTGGTCGTTACTATGTGTCTTTTCCCGATGATCGATAGTGGTGCCCAGTTGGGGACGATTGGGGATCTGTGTAGCATTTGGGGTAGTCTTCTTTTATTTTGGTTCCGTAGTCGGACCTTGAGTGTAATCTGGATGATGGATGTTTATTTATGTATTGTGTGAAGTGGCAACTGTAAGCCAACTATGTATCTCTTTCCCTTATGTATTACATGGGTTGTGTGAAGATTACCTCACTTGCGACATTGCTTTCAATGCGGTTATGCCTCTAAGTCGTGCTTCGACACGTGGGAGATATAGCCGCATCGAGGGCGTTACAATTACTTCCATACTACTTTGCTACTAAATACTTTGTTGCAGATATTAAGTCTTTCAGGTGTGGTTGAATTGACAACTCAGCTGTTAACACTTGAGAATATTCTTTGGCTCCTCTTGTGTCGAATCAATAAATTTGGGTTGAATATTCTACCCTCGAAAACTGTTGCGATCCCCTATACTTGTGGGTTGTCACAACTGAACTAGTATCAAATACCCAGGGGATACTATGAATACTAGTAAAGTACACATTAATAACATGTATATTATATATACTTTTGTTCACTTTTCCATCCTTCTTATCCGCCAAGTATTTGGGGCAGTACCGCTTCCAGTGACCAGTCCCTTTGCAGTAGAAGCACTCAGTCTTAGGCTTAGGTCTAGCTTTGGGCTTCTTCATGGGAGTGGAAACTTGCTTGCCGTTCTTCTTGAAGTTCCCTTTCTTTCCCTTGCCCTTATACTTGAAACTAGTGGTCTTGTCAACCATCAACACTTGATACTTTTCTTGATTTGTACCTTTGCCTATTTCAGCATCGCGAAGAGCTCGGGGAATCTTTTTTGTCATCCTTGCATAAGTTCTAGTAACTTGGTGATAGTGACCAGAGAACTTCTGTCAATCACTATCTTATCTATAATATTAACTCCCACTTGGTTCAAGTGATTGTATTACTTAGACATTACGAGCACATGCTCCTTTGGTTGAGCTATTCTCCTCCATCCTGTAGGCAAAGTACTTGTCAGAGGTCTCATACCTCTTGACTCGGGCATGAGTTTGAAATACCAATTTCAGCTCTTGGAACATCTTATATTCTCCATGACTTTCAAAACATTCTTGAAGTCCTGGTTCTAAGCTTTAAAGCATGATGAACTAAACTATCAAGTAGTCATCATACCGAGTTTGCCAAACGTTCATAACGTCTGCATCTGCTCCTGCAATAGGTCCGTCGCCTAGCGGTTCATCAAGGACATAATTCTTCTGTGCAGCAATGAGGATAATCCTTAGATCACGGACCTAGTCCGCATCATTGCTACTATCATCTTTCAACATAGTTTTTCTCTAGGAACATATAAAAAATAATCAGGGAGCTACATCGCGAGCTATTGATCTACAACATAGTTATGCAATACTATCAGGACTATGTTCATGATAAATTAAAGTTCAATTAATCGTATTACTTAAGAACTCTCACTTAGATAGACATCCCTCTAGTCATCTAAATGATCACGTGATCCATATCAACTAAACCATGTCCGATCATCACGTGAGATGGAGAAGTTTTCAATGGTGAACATCACTATGTTGGTCATATCTACTATATGATTCACGCTCGAACTTTCGGTCTCAGTGTTCCGAGGCCATATTTGCATATGCTAGGCTCGTCAAGTTTAACCCGAGTACTCCGCGTGTGCAAAACTGGCTTGCACCTATTGTATGTGAACGTAGAGCTTATCACACCCGATCATCACGTGGTGTCTCAGCGCGAAGAACTGTCGCAACAGTGCATACTCAGGGAGAATACTTATACCTTGAAATTTTAGTGAGAGATCATCTTATAATGGTACCACCGTACTAAGCAAAATAACAGGCATACAAGATAAACATCACATGCAATCAAAATAAGTGATATGATATGGCCATCATCATCTTGTGCCTTTGATCTCCATCTCCAAAGCACCGTCATGATCACCATTGTCACCGGCTTGACACCTTGATCTCCATCGAAGCATCGTTATCGTCTCACCAACTATGCCTTCTACGACTATCGCTACCGCTTAGTGATAAAGTAAAGCAATTACATGGCGATTGCATTTCATAAAATAAAGCAACAACCATATGGCTCCTTCCAGTTGCCGATAACTGTTACAAAACATGATCATCTCATACAACAATTTATAAATCATCACATCTTGACCATATCACATCACAAAAAGCCCTGCAAAAACAAGTTAGACGTCCTCTGCTTTGTTGTTGCAAGTTTTACATGGCTGCTACGGGCTTAGCAAGAACCGTTCTTACCTACGCATCAAAAACCACAATGATTTTTTGTCAATTGTGCTGTTTTAACCTTCAACAAGGACCGGGGATAGTCACACTCAATTCAACTAAAGCCGGAGAAACAGACACCCACTAGCCACCTGTGTGCAAAGCACGGCGGTAGAACCAGTCTCATGAACGCGATCATGTAATGTTGGTCTGGGCCGCTTCATCCAACAATACCGCCGAATCAAAGTATAACATGCTGGTAAGCAGTATGACTATTATCGCCAACAACTCTTTGTGTTCTACTCGTGCATATAACATCTACGCATAGACCTGGCTCGGATGCCACTGTTGGGGAACGTAGTATTTCAAAAAAATTCCTACGATCACGCAAGATCTATCAAGGAGAAGCATAGCAACGAGCGGGGAGAGGGTGTCCACGTACCCTCTTAGACCGAAAGCGGAAGTGTTTAGTAACGCGGTTGATGTAGTCCAACGACTTCGCGATCCAACCGATCAAGTACCGAACGCACGACACCTCCGCGATCTACACATGTTCTGCTTGGTGACGTCCCTCGAACTCTTGATCCAGCTGAGGCCGAGGGAGAGTTCCGTCAGCACGACGGCGTGGTGACGGTGATGATGAAGTTACCGGCGCAGGGCTTCGCCTAAGCTCTACGATGATATGACCGAGGTGTAAAACTGTGGAGGGGGCCACCGCACATGGCTAAAAGATCAACTTGTGTGTCCTTGGGGTGCCCCCGACCCCCGTATATAAAGGAGGGGAGGAGGAGGCCGGCCAACAAGGGGCGTGATAGGGAGAGGGGATCCTACTAGGACTCCAGTCCTAGTAGGATTCGGCCCCACCCTTTTTTCCTTCTACCGAAGGGGGAAAAGGGGAAGGAGAGGGAGTAGGAGAAGGAAAGGGGGGGTGGTGCCCTCTTCCCAAGTCCAATTCGGGCTCCTCCCTTGTGGGGGGCGCACCAGCCCCTTGTGGGCTGGTTAGCCTCCCTCCTATGGCCCATAAGGCCCATATCTTTCCTCGAGGGGGGAGGAGGGTTCCGGTAACCTCCCGGTACTCCGAAAAAATGCCCGAATCACTCGGAACCATTCCGATGTCCGAATGCAACCTTCCAATATATGAATCTTTACCTCTCGACCATTTTGAGACTCCTCGTCATGTCTGTGATCTCATCCGGGACTCCGAACAAACTTCGGTCATCAAATCACATAACTCATAATACAAATCGTCATCGAACGTTAAGTGTGCGGACCCTACGGGTACGAGAACTATGTAGACATGACCGAGACACATCTCCGGTCAATAACCAATAGCGGAACCTGGATGCTCACATTGGCTCCTACATATTCTACGAAGATCTTTATCGGTCAAATCGCATAACAACATACGTCATTCCCTTTGTCATCGGTATGTTACTTGCCCGAGATTCGATCGTCGGTATCACTATACCTAGTTCAATCTCGTTACTGGCAAGTCTCTTTACTCATTTCGTAATGCATCATCCCGCAACTAACTCATTAGTTACATTGCTTGCAAGGCTTAAAGTGATGTGCATTACCGAGAGGGCCCAAAGATACCTCTCCGATACACGGAGTGACAAATCCTAATCTCGATCTATGCCAACCGAACAAACACCTTCGGAGACACCTGTAGAGCATCTTTATAATCACCCAGTTATGTTGTGACGTTTGATAGCACACAAGGTGTTCCTCCGGTATTCGGGAGTTGCATAATCTCATAGTCAGAGGAACATGTACGAGTCATGAAGAAAGCAATCGCAATAAAACTCAATGATCATAATGCTAAGCTAACAGATTGGTCTTGTCCATCACATAATTCTCTAATGATGTGATCCCGTTCATCAAACGACAACACATGTCTATGGTCAGGAAACATAACCATCTTTATTAACGAGCTAGTCAAGTAGAGGCATACTAGGGACACTTTGTTTTGTCTATGTATTCACACATATACTAAGTTTCCGGTTAATACAATTCTAGCATGAATAATAAACATTTATCATGATACAAGGAAATATAAATAACAACTTTATTATTGCCTCTAGGGCATATTTCCTTTAGTTGCAAGGGCGTGGTA
Source organism: Aegilops longissima (assembly GCA_021605205.1). NCBI lineage: Eukaryota > Viridiplantae > Streptophyta > Magnoliopsida > Poales > Poaceae > Aegilops > Aegilops longissima. Next base: position 41,371 of record JAHIAM010001760.1, read on the forward strand.
CTGATGCTAGAGGTGAGGCCTGCCGATGCTGGGGATGTGACACGCAATACTGTGATGCTGCGACTGGCAGGGCACTCTGCTGGAATCAACGAACTACGATGCTGCTAGACAGTAGGCGACGAGAGGCGCACTACCACAATGGTTATGCCGACAGGGAGCTCAGTTGGGACCGGTGACCCGTGGTGCTACCAGTCAGTCAACGACAAGATACACACAATCATTATGCTGGGACTGGTGAGACTCTCAGCTGTGACCGGTGGGGCGCTCTGTTAGGATCGGTGACCCGTGTTACCTCGAGCAGGCCAGTGACAAAGAAGAGACATATGTCGCTGCAATTGATGGTGCACTCTGTTGCGGAGGCCGGCTATGGGGCGTGGTGGTGCTACGAGCGGCCATGCGTGCTGTTGGGAGAGGCATGACGTAGACTATTATAGTTGGCGCGAGAAACCATGCGTGTAACTACGACAGAGCAGGGAGGATGTGTGTTGTGGTTTTTGCAATGGGAGGAAAGCGTTTGTTTATGCAACGTGAAAGAGGACGATTGGCCACGAATGAAGCGATCATACGACAGGGAAGGTGACCCATCGGGGCTTTCGACTGGTTGCCCGACACCTAGCATTGCCCTAAAAATGGATATAAATTCTAGGAAAGTTGTCATTGTTTGAGTAAGATTGTCAATATTTACTTGCGACAACATTAGCTACAAGATCTCTTTGGGAGGGCTACAAATCTCCTTGATGAGATGATGAAAAATTATGCCCATTGGCACTCTAAAAGAACTCCAAATAATGAAGGTAAACTTTATTGACGATATTGCTTGCTTGAATGATAAGGTTGATATGATTACGTCTATGCTTGCTACTAAGCATGTTCCTACTGATCCTAAGGGTATTTCTATTGCACAACTTGTTGAGAAAAATAAGGAACAAATATAAGTCAACTTTATTGGAAGTAACAATTCTAATATCAACGCTCACATGAATATTTTTGGTAATAATTATGCTAAGCCTTATCCTCAAAATACTCGAAACTCATATGGAAACTCTTACGGTCATAATAATATACCCACTGGTCTAGAAAATATGATGAAATATTTGATTACTACTAAAAAATAGGTTAATATTACGACCAGCGAAAAGCTTGATATATATTATACAAGTAGCAAACATGCACTACTAGGGAAAAGCCTAGCAGTACCGCGGGTATTTGGTGTACCAGTAGCGCGGGGTACCGCGCTACTGATACGACACTACAGCTAACATGTATCAGTAGCGCGTTCTGCCCCACGCTACTGCTATACATGGCTAGCAACAGCGAGCTTTAGTTCAACGCGCTACTGCTAATAGCTGCAACGCTTTTAACTTGGGCGCGCTACTCGTAAGAGCACGCTGCTGCTAACTTTTTCCCCTCGCTACTGTTAGTTTTATTAGTTTTTGTTTTTTTCTGCATATTTGTTTTATATTTGAAGAGGCTTCATGAAAGTGCGTTATATCGACTAGAGGGGGGGTGAATAGGCGATTTTTATGAATTCTTCACTGAGGAATTTGCAGGTGAGAAATTCCTTAGCGAAGAACTACGTCTGTGAATAAGTACTCGAAGTAAACATAACAGAATACACACATAGCCTTCATGATGAAATGAAGACAATCACAGTCTGAAAGCGTAATCACAGGATAGCACAAGATGAAGACAAACAGATGAAGAAATTGAGCGAGGAAATTGAGAAAGTCTTGATCAAAGTCTTCAAACACAGATATGAACAAACACTCAACACGTAATGAGGAAATGAAAGGGTTGAGGAAATAGAACCGATTAGGTTGGTGAAGACAATGATTTGGTAGACCAGTTCCAACTGTTGTCTCGGTTATGCGTCTGGTTGAGCGGTGAGTATTTAAACTCGAGGACACACAGTCCGGACACCCGATCCACCGAGAGCGTAGCTCGGGACACCAAGTCATCACCGTATTCTCCTTGAACTAAGGTCACAGACCTCGTCCAATCACTCGTGGTAAGTCTTGAGCGACTTCCAAACCTTCATGAGACTTGGTCACTCGGCGATCCACAATTCCTCTTGGATGCTCTAGACCATGACGCCTAACCGTCTGGAAGAAGCACAGTCTTCAAAGGTAACAAGCGTCGGATCCACGCAGGATCAATTTCTTGATGATGCTCAATCACTTTGGGTTTGTAGGGGTTTGGTTTTGGGTTTTCCTCACTCGATGATTTTCTCTCAAAGTCCTCGGAGGATGGGTTGCTCTCAAATGACAAGTGTCAAGTTCTCTCGAGCAGCCAACCAGCTAGTGGTTGTAGGAGGCGGCTATTTATAGCCTAGGGAGCAGCCCGACATGATAAGACATAAATGCCCTTCAATGATATGACCGTTAGGTGGATAAGATATTTTGGGACAGGTGGCGCAAGAAGACACAGAACGGTCGGAAATTTGAATATCAAATTCCTCGGGGCTATCATGTTCCTCCTTTGTGTAGGCAATCCGCCTTTGGCGAATTCCTAACTCCTCGGTCGAACAAATTCCTCGTGACCGGAAGAACTTCGTCTCATCCTTTGAAGAAATTGGTGAAGCTGTATGAGATTTCAAAGGCTTCACTCGAAGGGATTGGTAGGTGTAGGATTTTGAGTTGAGCATCACATGGAAATTTTCCTTAGTATTTCCTCGACCCCCTTTAACAGTACGGTGTTTCCTATGACTCAAGACAGATAAAATGAAACTACGAAAACAAAAGTCTTCACGCTTCATGTTCCTCAAATGAATACCAAGTCTTCAAGGTCACACCAATTTCTTCACTTTCAAAATCTTCAGAAAGTCTTCAGAATATCAAAGTCTTGATCGAAGAACTTCATTTTAGGGTCGACTTTCTCTGTAGAAATCAAACTCCTCATAGACTTATAGACCTGTGTACACTCACAAGCGCATTAGTTCCTTAACCTATAAGTCTTCAATACACCAAAATCACTAAGGGCACTAGATGCACTTACAATCTCCCCTTTTGGTGATTGATGACAATATAGGTTAAGTTTTCAACGGGGATAAACATGTGAAGTGTAAATACTGATAATGAGGAATTTGATTGCAAGATATAGAAGAACTCCCCCTGAAGATGTGCATAGTGAGGAATTTGCTTTTGAGGCAATGCACATTTGAAGAATTGAATCATGGAGATCTCCCCCTATATATTGTAATTCATACACGCATTTGACATATAATATGAAGAATTTGAAATGCATGATGAAATATGGTGCTTGATGTTATTCAGAGTATGCAAAATAACGCATCAAGAGTATCAGAGCCCAAATCGATTTGCTATGAAGATTTTCAAGAAGCTCACGAGAATCAGAGCATAGTGCAAGAGCATAATGCATCAAAAGTATCAAAGCACCATTGGGTTTAAGATTACAACTCGATCAATAAAAGTTTGGAAGAGAGAGTTATAACTTAACAAGAATAATTTATCGTATATAGGCAAAAACTAGACCCGCTTGAAGACTAACTCAAATTTCTCCCCTTTGTCATCGAATGACCAAAAGGATCGGCGAGGACTAACGCTCTTGAAGAATTTCAAGTTGAAGGCGGAGCGTCGGCATTGTTGGGGTTGTTTGTTGAAGTAGGACCAGCCGCGGTGTCTTCCAAGTCTTCATTTTCATCGATGTCGCGAGATGAAGAATAGGAGCTAGCCACCAAGGAAGGAACTTTGACCTTCTTGAATTTCTTGGAGGAGGTGCAGACCAGTCAAATTCTTCCTTGAGTCCCATTGGCGTCAGTTCTTCTTCCTTTGTAGACATGTGAAAGAACAGCCCAGTGCGTTTGAAGGTTTCATGGAGGTAGTAGTGGTTTTCTTCTTGCATTGTGTGTTGAGGTCATGTTGTGAAGAAAAGTACCAAACCGACGTTTGACCCATTTATGATTCGATCAACCTTCCGATGAAGGCGAGGAGTAACTCACGATCAGTCATCACCACAGGTGCGATAGCTTGAGGACTTTGCTTGGTGAGGTATTTGCGGCTGATTCATGTGTGGCAGTCATCATTGGTGGAGTAGGATCTGCTTTGCAAAACTGTCCATCAATGGGCGAATGCCTTCATCGATCTGTGATAGCCTTGCCCTTGTCATCATCTCGAGGTAAATGTCCGTTTGAGGACTTCAATCGGAGGCAAGTAGCTGCGGTGGTTCAAAGTATCAGCCTTGTAATTGAGTGAAGACCTTGTCTGGTGAGTCTCATAATCCAAGGCGCATAAGGCTTCAGCTCAAATGGTGACATAGCTATGTTTGCGAGTCCTCATGAAGAAATCATGGAAGTTGGACGGAGCGCCATGGATGATGTTGAAAAGCATATTCTTCATGATGCCAACGACTTCTTCATCGTTCGAGTCGTGGCCTTTGATAGGACTCATTGTCTTCGTCAGAATCCGATAGACAGTCCGAGGCACATATAGTAATTCCTTGACGAGGAATTTGGTTCTTGGGGCCTGCCTTGGTTTCAAAGGCTTCATCAACACTTGCATATAGTGATTTGAAAGTTACGGTTCGTCGTGAATCGACGTGCACCATCAAGTGGAGGACTGAGTGGTAGGACACGAAGCAATTCATTTTTGGTGCCTTGTAGTGAGTATTTTCAGTCATCAATCTAATACCCATGAGTTCACGTCTTGACGTCTCCGGTGATGTGCAGCGTTGCATAAAGCTGAAGAATTAGTTCTTCATTCCGATCCTGAGATATCGGTGCAGAAATTTAGAAGTCTGCATTGTGAAGAACACCGAGGACTGGCTCAAAGCACGGCAGCGATTCCATGTCCACATGAGGAATATGAGCATGATCGAAGATTTTATCCTTGTTGAAAACACCGAGGAATAGAAGTTGGCTTGGTGGCAGTCCGAAACACCTCTTCCTAATGCGGCGAGAATCATATGGATTATAGTCGGTGAAGAACACGTGCTCGGCAAAGAAATCTTCAGCCTTGAACTTTTGCTTGCTTGAAAGCGGATTCTTTTGCTTGGGCGGAGGGGTGTCGATGAGTTGCATCACCACCTCGGGAATCGCAAGTTCAGTTCTTCAGTGAGGAATTTCTTGTTCCTCCACAGATCGATCGAGGATCAGCAGCAGCAGTTTCATCAACACTAGTGGCTGGAATTTCTTCATGCACAGAACCAGTGGGTTGAGTTTCTTGAGTCCATTTGGACTGTTTGTGTAGGGACCGAGGAATCTGTTGGAGCGGGGTGAAGAGGCGAGTATTGGGATGCAGACTTTCCCAAAGTCATCATTTATCACGGTGTGGTGCATCCAATATCCACATCTTCATCTTCAATTTCCTCAACACCAGCTTCTTGATTGTGAACCGAGGCATAGGTGAGAAATGGATGGGGTTGAAGGATTGCATCCACTTCAATTTCTTCATCGATGCTGCTCGACGAAGCAGCGAATGATGTTCTTCATCGAGATCGATTGGGATCTCATAGTCTTCTCCAAAGCGGAACAACGTCCTTTGATGGTATGGAGGAAATTGGGACAACATCAATTGGATTTTCGTATGAGCTGGTCATAGGCCTCATTTTCTTCGCGGCGAAGAATCGGCGCTGGTGATGCTTTCCTTTTCTTCCTGCAGCTCGTTACGCAGCCTTGGTTTTCTTCACATCGAGGCGGATGGAAGAATTGTAGTTGGAGTTGGCGCAGGAGGAGGTGAGGAATGTGTTTGATTTCTTGAGTGCAAGCGATGCACGTTGCCTGTCTTGAGCGATTTCTTGAGCGCACCACTTGGTGGGTGCCCAGCAATTTCTTCGTGGTGGAATGGGATCATCAGCCACTGGAACTAACATTTTCATCAGCAGGCTGAGCGTCATCAGTGGTCTTGGCATGTTCTTCGATCGGTTGGGCTGAGGCTTGACTGAGGAATTTCATGTTGCCTTTGGGGCTGCAACATTTGTGAATTTCTTCGTTAGGTTCACAAATCTGACCTTGGCTCCTTGCCAATCAGCATAATATGAATCGAAGTTTTTGCTGAGGTCTTGAATTTCAGTCTGAACCTTGAGAAGCTCCTCAGGTCTCATCTTGACAACGTTTTTCTTCAGGTATTTCTCCTTCCTGTATTGAGCCTTTTTGATTTCCCTTGCCTTCTCAAACTTCCATTTTTCTTCAGCGATGAAGTGAGTCAACATATGACTTTGTCCAGGTGTCAGATGAAGGTCATGCATAGGGGTATTGGGATCCTTGTGCCAGAGATCAATATAGTCGAGGATTTTCTTCGGATCCAACAGCAGTGGCACAAATGTGCCTTTGGCTCTAGCGGCCTTTTCTTGACGGTCTCTGATGATTTTCGCAAGTTCATCATCAGATGCCTCATCATCAGAAGGCACATGGAATGCAACCTGTTTCTTCCTTGGGCTAGGCCGAGGACCTCGTCCAGCTGTTGCTTTGGTCTTGGTGAGTCGGGCGGATGATGAAATGGGAGCTCTTGAGGAACTTCTTTGAAACGCTTTGAGGCAATTGAGAAGCCAGCAGTCCTTTGACATGTAGCAGTGCACAGAGGCTGAAGACTTTGACGGAGCTATTGAGGACTTTGGTGGAGCAGCAGCAGAGTGAGAATTTGCTTGGAGGGTGCTGGCGAGGAACTTGGCCGTGAGGCGCAGATGATGAAGCACTTGGCTTATGAGCAGGCTTCTTTGCATGGATTTCCTCGGTTTGACCGAGACCTCGATGCGATAGCGTGGCAGAATCCTCATTGAATTTCTTCTTGCCTCCTTTGCTTGCTTTGCCAATTTTGCAGCGTTTAGCCCATTCATCGAGAAAGTCCTCACCTCGTTTGATGCTTGTGGGATCAGCTACTTGGCAGTGCCAAAGGAGCTCTTGGGCATGGAGGATTAAGGCGAATTTCTTCATGTACTTAGGGTTACATATCTATATTCCCTCCATTCCGTGCCCATCTCCGTTCAATCTTACGAATCGCACCTTGCGTTGGTTTTGTTTTCTTCATCCGGTGTGCATGAGTCGGCATAGATTTCCTCGAGGATTTCAAACACAGTCATAACCTCGGGTTTCTTTCCTCCTTTCGTGGCTTCTTACCGTCGCCATGTTCTTGATTGAGAATTTGAACAATTGAGTTCTCTGAAGAAGTATGCAGTTTTCTTCGAGGAACGCTGCAAATGAGTTAAGTTGATGAGAACCTAGGATTTAGCAGCGGACATGTGTACCTGTGAGCAGAGTATAGTTGCGAGGAATTTGGAGAGGTCATATCGTTCTCGGAAGGTTTTCAAAAGAACAAGTTTTGAGGATTTTGACCAGATGAGCCTTGAGGAATTTCACTAAGCGTTCTTTGTCTTAGGTTCGAGTTGTATAGATCGAGGATCCACACAATTGAGGAATCTTGAAGAAAATCATTGCTTAGAAAGCGAATCAAGAGATTTGAGGTGTTCATATGTGTGAAGATTTGAAGAATAAACACCTTTGAAGATTTTCAAGAAGATTTGAGAATCAAAGCGAGTAATAAAAGTAACTTTTAATTACCCGAAGTGGAGAACACGACGAACTGAGAAGAACAGTTGGGAAGTTCGTCCGTTCAGATCTTCCACGCCCTAACTTGGCAGAGGAAGACAGCTACGGCGACGACAGAGTGAGGATTTCCGCGGTCGGCGTGAGTACGTCTGCGACGAGGTCGAGGCAGTGAAGCTTTTCCTCATTGGCGACGATGGGGTAGCGGGGGCGCTAGGGTTTGAGGAGCTCGAGCGGGAGAGAGATGTCGAGCAGAGTAAAAGAGGAAGGGAAGAGGGGTATTTATAGACACGGTGAGAAAACGGATCGCCTGAAGATTTAGGGCGAACATGCCTGACCATTTCCTTCTCACAACATGTGTCACCCACGTCTTGTGTAGTGGAGATCGTGTCTGATCGTGGGTGAATAGAATAATGCATCGTGGGATGCGGAACAGTTTAATGGCAAAAGCGAAGGTTTGGATAAGATCAGTTTTAAAGTTCGTTGCAATTTCTTCAGCTGTCAAGGACACGGTGAAGATTTTGAGCGAGTTTAAAATAGAGCGCACATGAAGAATTTGTGAATGGATTGGGTTGAGTATAGCAAAGAGGGGAAGGGTCGATCACATTCACTTAGCGAAAAAGCGACTTGAAGAAATAGCCATAAGTGAATCTTTGTAGAGGACATAAACCCATATATATATATATAGCCAATGAAGAAAGGCAGCGGAAGCAGTGAAGATTTTGCAAAGTTGAAGAATTTGAAAAACTGAAGAATTTCAAAACGAGGAAAAACTCAAATTGAAGATTTTCAACTTTGGTGGTGGCGTGACCCACCGTATAAGAAAGATGATTTCAGACACCGCGTACAATTGTCGTAGGGTTCTGAGAATCAAATTGTTCATTAATTTCTTCACACTAAGAGTGTTATTCTTCATTGATTGAAGAAAAATGTTTCTTCATGTGTTGCACATCTAAGTCATCAATTTTGGATAAGTGTCAGGATGTGTGTTCTTTTCAAAGAACGTTCGAAGATTCTAAGATATTTAGCTCACACCGCAACTTGCTAAATCTCTTCTCATCCAAGGGCTTAGTGAAGATATCAGCTAGCTGTTCTTGAGTCTTCACGTGCTTTCGATGGAGATGTAAGCCCTTCAACACATGATCACGAAGAAAATGATGGCGAATTTGAATGTGCTTTGTCTTGAGTGCTGAAGCTGGGTTGTGAGCAATCTTGATGGCACTCTCATTGTCACAATAGAGGCACATTCTTCACGTTGATGCCGTAGTCCTTGAGAGTTTGCTTTATCCATAGCAATTGAGCACAACACGAGCCAGCAGCAATGTATTCAGCTTCCATGATGAAGCGGTGATCGCATTCTGTTTCTTCGAGGACCAACGGACCAAAGATCGTCAGAAATGACAAGTACCAGATGTTGACTTGCGGTCCACACGATCACCAGCATAGTCAGTCGAATATCCAATGAGATCAAAAGTAGAGCCCTTGGGGTACCATAATCCTAGTGTTGGTGTGTGAGCTAGATATCGAAGAATATGCTTCTGACCTTATGGTGTGATTCCTTGGTGTAGCTTGAAATCGGGCATACATGCAAACACTAAGCATTATATCTGGCCTAGATGCACATAAGTACAATAATGAACCAATCATGGGCGGTATACCTTGTGATCGAAGTCAATACCATTTTCATCGATTGCATAGATGGCCATTTGTGGGCATAGGAATTTTGACACCTTTGCAATCTTGCATGCGAACTTCTTGAGGACATCTTTGAGGTATTTCTCTGAGATATGAATATGCCATTGTGTTGTTGGCGAATTTGAAGACCTAAGAAGAATTTCAACTCTCCCATCATAGACATTTGATATTCTTCACTCATCATGTAGGCAAATTCATCACTATAACGTTGGTCGATACAGCCAAAGATAATATCATCAACATATATTTGGCACACAAAAGTTCACCATCATAAGATTTAGTAAAGAGAGTAGGATCGAGTGAACGGGTGTGAAGCCATTCTTCACAAAGAATTCCTTCAATGTATCATACCACGCTTGAGGGGCTTGCTTGAGGCCATAGAGGGCCTTATTGAGTCTGAAGACTTTGTCGATTCTTTGGATCTTCAAAACACAGGGGTTGAGCAACATATACTTCTTCCTCAAGCTTACCATTGAGGAATGCACTTTTCACATCCATTTGATATAAAGTGATATTGTGATGGTTAGCATAGGCGAGTAATATCGAATAGACTCAAGTCTAGCACAGTGCAAAAGTTTCATCGAAATCAATTCCTTCAACTGCGTGTAGCCTTGAGCTACTAGTCGTGCCTTATTCCTCACCACAAGACCATTTTCATCTTGCTTGTTGCGATAGATCCACTTTGTGCCAATGATATTATGCTTGCGAGGATCTGGACGTTTGACCAGTTCCAGACATTGTTGAGCTCGAACTGATGTAATTCTTCTTGCATGGCCTGAATCCACTCGGCTCGAAATGCTTCATCTACCTTAGTGGGCTCTGTGATAGAGACAAAAGCATAGTGCCCACAAAAGTTAGATAAATGTGAAGCTTTTGGCGTGTGAGAGGACTGGCGCTTTAATGTCATTGATGATCTTCTCCACTTGCACTTCTTTTGCAGCGAGGATGAGCTGTTTGTCGTCGAGGAATTTGATCATTTTCCTCGGCACCATTTTCTTGACATTATCTTGAGTGCATCAGCTCTCGTTCTTGGCGTCTGAGAATGAATTCTTGAGCAGTTTCTTGATGGGAATGACATCCTCGGTTGCCTTGAACCTGATAGAATCCTCGGTGCTGGTTCATCTAACATGAAGGTAGGTGCTCTCTTTGCGAGCCATTAGTTTCATCGAACCGCACATCTGATGTCAACAATCTTGTGTAGAGTGATGTTGAAGACTCTGTAGGTGTGCGAGTCCTTTCCGTAACCAAGCATAAAACCTTCATGTGCTTTCGGTGCAAATTTAGAGTTGTGATGAGGATCTCTAATCCAGCATTTAGCACCGAAGACTTTGAAATAACTTACATTAGGTTTCTTGTCAGTGAGGAGTTCATAGGCAGTCTTCTTGAAGAATTTGTGAAGATATACTCTGTTGATGATGTGGCACGAGTGTCAATTGCTTCAATCCGAAGCGACTAGGCGTTTTGTATTCATCAAGCATAGTGTGAGCCATCTCAACAAGAGTTACATTCTTGCACTCCACGACGCCATTTCTTTGAGGAGTATAAGGAGCAGATAACTCATGAGTAATACCAAGTTCATCAAGATAGTCATCAAGACCGAATTCTTGAACTCAGTTCCATTGTCACTCTGATGTGCTTGATCTTCACACCAAAGTTACTTGAAGCCCTCGAGGAAAATCGTTTGAAGACTTCACGCACTTGATTTTTGTAAGTAACAATGTGTACCCATGTGTAACGAGAGTAATCATCAACAATAACAAAGCCATATAGATATGCATCATTAACAACATTTGAGTAATGATTGGGACCAAAGAGGTCCATGTGAAGCAATTCGAAAGGGCGAGTAGTGGTCATGATAGTCTTATTTGGATGCTTGGCCTTGGTCATTTTCCAGCTTCACGGGCTCCGCATAAGTGATCCTTGAGGAATTTGACATTCTCAATGCCAATGACATGCTTCTTCTTTGCAAGCGTGTGCAAATTCCTCATGCCTGCGTGACCAAGTCGCCGATGCCATAGCCAGCCTTACGAAGCTTTTGCAAGTAGACACACGGCTGGTTGTGGTCTGTGGAGAAGTCAACAATATACAAGTCTCCTCTCCTAAAGCCTTGAAGACTTTGGAATTGTCGACTTCCATAATCACAACACAGCGATACTTGCCAAAGATAACAACCATATCAAGATCACAAAGCATTGAGGCGACATGAGGTTGTATCCTAAGGACTCAACAAGCATGACTTTGTCCATGTGCATGTCCTTAGAGATAGCAACCTTACCAAGACCCAATACGACTTTTGCCTTTGTCGGCAAAGATGATATGCTTGAGATATAGCGGTGATAAGGAGCATCCATCAATAGATTCTTATCACCGGTCATGTGATTTGTACATCCACTATCGAGAACCCACTCGGTGGCTTTGGGTTGATTATCCTGCGGATGAATTAGTACAACTTACGATCTCATATACTTCATCGGTGAAGAATATGATATCAATTTCATCGATGAATTTCACGGTCAAGTATTAACAGATAAGCGGTATGAGGACATGTGAAATGAAGGTTCATTTCATCATGATTAGCTGCGTCCTTTCGAGCATTTTTGTTAGGCCCCAACAAATTCTTGAGGCGTTAAGGCACGTGCGGAGACTGACCTACTGAGAAGAGATTAGTTCTTTTCTTCACCACCCACATCTGAAGGGGTGGCAAAGAGTTCATCACTCTGCGAGCACCATCGAGAATGGTGGCATGGAAGCCAAACCATTTCGTTTCACATAAGAGAGGTTAGGGTAAGCATATGAATAAGCAGAGAAATTCTTGAGGACATATGAACATATTGGTTTGAAGAATAATGCACATATTCATAGCCCTTAGCTCTACCTATGAAACAGAGTTGTTAGCACGATGATAATCATATGAGGACTTTGATCCTTTTGAGAATTTGATCCATGTGAGGAATTTGGTCCGTATGAGGACTTGAATCCATATGAAGAATTTGGTCCATATGAAGAATTTGATCTGGGGTTCCTATTCTTCCTTGGTGGTGTCATGAGGACATTCACGAAGACTTTCAAGACACTTCTTGGGAACCCAGATTTTCTTCATAGGGGAACCGTTCCTGCGATTAGAGCCAACATATCTAGCAAATACTTCACCATTCTGATTTTGAACAGTTTATAGTTGAGTCAAATGACTCATCGGCGAGAATGAGGAAATTAGCATGTAAAGCCAGATAAGGTAGATGGATCAAGCTGGAGGTCCTTTGCAGCAACCCATGAGGTTTTGGGATCTGCTCGGGCTTCGGTATGTTCCATCGACATTTAGTTTCCTCTCAAAGCGATACCCTCTTTCCTAGGGTTCTGTTGAGGATCTGCTTTTAAGCACATCACAAAGAGTCGATGCCCTTTGAGGCTTTTGTACATACTGTCATGTACAATTCCTTTAGCCCCTGCATCGTCAGTGATACTAGCAATGTCCTTAGATGAGGAATTAGTGATAGCCGAGGCAGGTGAAGAATTTGTAACAGTTGAAGCATTTGAACATTCAGGTGAAGAATTAGCAGTTTCACGTTCAATGCACTTTAAGCATGGAGGAACAAATTCTTCTTGAGAAGCGCTGATTTGTTGAGCAAGTAATGAATTGCGCTCCTTCTGAAGATCTTCATAACTCACTCTTAGCTTCTCAAGATCTTGCTTTCTTTGAAGAAATTCATAAGAAAGTTTCTCATGATCAGATAGGAGAGTGTTATGATGACCTTGAAGGCTGTCAAGCCTAGGTGAAGTCTCTGAAGATTTTCAGTCAGGGCTTTAGTGCGATCCATTTCTTCACCCAACATATCATCACTTTTGTCTAGCATGTTTTGAACCTTTTCAAAAGCCCTTTGTTGTTTTATAGCAATCTTAGCAAGTTTAGAGTAGCTGGGCTTGAGATCCTCATCAGATTCATTTTCACTAGATTTAGAGGAGGTGAAATTCAGTACCTTGGCACCTTTTGCCATGAAGCAATAGGTGGGAGCGTAGTCATCATTATCCTCATTAGGCTTGTCGGCGTCGGTTTCTTGATGTTGAAGATGGACTTGCTAACAAAAGCGATAGCAAGAGCGGACTAGCCACACAGATTCGGATTCTTGAGACTCCTCCTCTTCCTCATGTTCCTCGATTCAGCTTGAGTCCATTTCCTTGCCAATGAATGCACGAGCCTTTTGGAGCTGCTCTTCTTGTGAGAAGAAGGCTTTGAGGATTTTGATGATGAAGATTTCGATGATTTCTTTTTCTTCTTGGCGTCATCGAGCTGTAATCCTTGTGTTTTTCTTCTTTAATTCCTTTTCCCTCGAGGACAATCTTGGATATAGTGACCAGGTTTCTTGCATTTGTGACAAAGTCTTCTCTTATAGTCACTAGATGAGGAATCACTTTGCTTCTTGAGGATTTTCCAGCGACCACGTCTTGAGAATTTCTGGAATTTCTTCACGAGCGAGTGCTAGCTCCTGGCCTAATTCTTGAGGATCTCCAAGGCTACTACGAGTCTTCACACTCAGATTCGGACACAGCCTTGGCCTTGAGGCACGTGTTTTCCATAGCGAGAACCATAGATATCTCTCTTTTCAGCAAGCTGGAACTTCGTGAGTATTTAGCCTTCGAGGATATCGGCAGGATCAAGAGACTTGTAGTCAGCTCGTTCTTGTATCATCGATGCGAGTATCAAATGAGGAATCAGCGATCTTAACAATTTCTTCACCACCTCATGGTCGGTGATGTCGGTGGCACCAAGTGCTTGAAGCTCATTTGAGATGTCGGTGAAGCGATCGAAGGTTTGTTGAACATTTTCGTTGTCGAGTCTTTTGAAGCGGTTGAAGAGATTCGAAGAACATCAACTCGAGAGTCACGCTGAGTTGAGACACCTTCATTTACTTTGGACAGCCTGTCCCGGATGAGCTTGGCGATTCCAAAGCACTCACTCTTCCATATTGACCTTTGCTCGGATGGCCACATATGATATTCTTAAGCTTGAGAATCGAGTTGCTTGAATCTCTTCACATCAGTAGCATTCGGAGAAGGTGTGGTGAGGAACACCATTTTCCACAACATACGAGATCGTTGTCAATTGCTTCAAGATGCATTCGCATCTTGTTCTTCGATAAGGGGTAGTCCGTCCCATCGAAGGTAGGACACCTGCTGAGACCTTGATCATACCTGCGGTCGACATAACTAAAACTCCGGTGGTTAAACCAAAATCACACAGAACAAGGAGTACCTTGCTCGATACCAATTGAAAGTCGTTATATCGACTAGAGGGGGTGAATAGGCGATTTTATGAATTCTTCACGAGGAATTTGCGGTGAGAAATTCCTTAGTGAAGAACTACGTCTGTGGAATAAGTACTCGAAGTAAACATAACAGAATACACATAGCCTTCATGATGAAATGAAGACAATCACGAGTCTGTAAAGCGTAATCACAGGATAGCACAAGATGAAGACAAAAGATGAAGAAATTGGCGAGGAAATTGAGAAAGTCTTGATCAAAGTCTTCAAACAGATATGAACAAACACTCAACACGATAATGAGGAAATGAAAGGGTTGAGGAAATAGAACCAGATTAGGTTGGTGAAGACAATGATTTGGTAGACCAATTCCAAGCTGCTGTCTCGGTTATGCGTCTGGTTGGAGCGGGTGAGTATTTAAACTCGAGGACACACAGTCCGGACACCCGATCCTTGAGCACGTAGCCGGGACACCAAGTCCTCATCGTATTCTCCTTGAACTAAGGTCACAGACCTCGTCCAATCACTCGTGGTAAGTCTTGAGCGACTTCCAAACCTTCACAGACTTGGTCACTCGGCGATCCACAATTCCTCTTGGATGCTCTAGACCATGGCGCCTAACCGTCTGGAAGAAGCACAGTCTTCAAAGGTAACAAGCGTCGGATCCACGCAGGATCAATTTCTTGATGATGCTCAATCACTTTGGGTTTGTAGGATTTGGTTTTGGGTTTTCCTCACTCGATGATTTTCTCTCAAAGTCCTCGGAGGATGGGTTGCTCTCAAATGACAAGTGTCAAGTTCTCTCGGGCAGCCAACCAGCTAGTGGTTGTAGGGGCGGCTATTTATAGCCTAGGGAGCAGCCCGACATGATAAGACATAAATGCCCTTCAATGATATGACCGTTAGGTGGATAAGATATTTTGGGACAGGTGGCAACAGCACGACAACGGTCGGAAATTTGAATATCAAATTCCTCGGGGCTATCATGTTCCTCCTTTGTGTAGGCAATCCTTTGGCGAATTCCTAACTCCTCGGTCAGAACAAATTCCTCGGCGACGGAAGAACTTCGTCTCATCCTTTGAAGAAATTGACTGAACTGTATGAGATTTCCAAAGGCTTCACTCAAAGGGATTGGTAGGTGTAGGATTTTGAGTTGAACATCACATGGAAATTTTTCCTTAGTATTTCCTCGACCCCCTTTAACAGTACGGTGTTTCCTATGACTCAAGACAGAGAAAATGAAACTACGAAAACAAAAGTCTTCACGCTTCATGTTCCTCAAATGAATACCAAGTCTTCAAGGTCACACCAATTTCTTCACTTTCAAAATCTTCAGAAAGTCTTCAGAATATCAAAGTCTTCAGTCGAAGAACTTCATTTTTAGGGGTCGACTTTCTCTGTAGAAATCAAACTCCTCATAGACTCATAGACCTGTGTACACTCACAAACGCATTAGTTCCTTAACCTATAAGTCTTCAATACACCAAAATCACTAAGGGGCACTAGATGCACTTACACTTTATACAATAATCCTTAGCATATCATACACATACAAATGTAATCATAGCATCAAATCATGTCATCATCATAATCATGATCCAACACAAAGTGGTCTCTCGTCATCATCTCAAAAATAGCGATACAAGTCTCAATTACTCGCAAATACATCGTCATCCATCTAAACAATGATATACGCGAGAAGAGCTATCACTATGAGCCGAACTAT